>CM076570.1:708204928-708445614 GCA_034641835.2 Pinus albicaulis | reverse complement strand
TAACAGAGGTTGACCTCCAATAAGAGAATAAATGATGCCACATATTGTAGTGGATGACAACGTCTGAACTCCACTAAAGATTCCAGTTGCAGCACATTTTATTTGTTAATTTTAAATACCATGTATAACTAAAGCATCTCGCATGATGATAAAAGAGAACATTAACACCTAATTGTATTGAGATTTTTGCTATCTTTTTCCAAATTTTCTTTATAATCATATTGGCCTTCTAAAGTGATTGTCAAACTTTGTACTGAAATGCGTTCGAAATATTTCACTGGATCCATGCTTATAATCTTTCAGAGAAGGCTTATGTTTTTCTCATAAAAGCAGTGAAGATCTGCCTATAATGTAAGCTGGTTAGTAAATACCATCATATCTCGAAAATTATCCCTTTCGAATACTCCTACTGTGTAGTCATGATCATAGAGACAAACTAACACAAATTAGAGAGCGTCATAAAAAGGATGAAATTAGTTGTGTTTCTGTCCAGTTGTTCTCGAAAAGAAATTACTTCAATAACATAAGCAAAGAATATGCATGTTATGGGAGCAAGGATCCTGTTCAAGTATCATTATTCCAGCAATTGTTTAGATCATATAAGAAAATCCATCTGCATAAAGTGCATTGGATTCAGGTTGAGGGGGGTTGCTGGTAAAATACAACATTTTACCATTTATTTACCCCTCTTTACCTGGAATTCCTCTCCTAGGGTCGATCTGAATACAAGTCCCTAGAATGGTTAATCCTTATCGAGATACTCGGATCCTACTAGAGACACCATGGGAATCCGAGGTCTAAAACATCTATTGCATAGACTCTTTTGACTCAATTCCATAATATCATTCCATGATCATTATAATTAGCTGGCCTTGAACTAAATACCTGAATCTTGCATGGAAGCCAACGGTCCAATCCTATTTGTAACATAGAAATCCTTCCTTCAGGTCATTCTTGATTGCTTTCAATGGCACAAAAGTCTCCTTCGTGACAAAAAGGGACTAGTGAAAAGTTGCACAGGATTGTTGGATAATCCATCGCACCACGATATTGAAAGAAAAATCATCGAGGATTTAGTTGATATGAAAGAATAAAAATAAAAGCACACTTTTATAATTGACAATCTAATGTATGTCAGTACCTCGGGTTGACTAAGCATCTCGATTGTAAATCTTAAATCTCCTCCATTTGCATAGTATATGTCTGTTAGACTCTCAGCTACAAAACCTGGGAATTTTGTAGCAACAATCTCCATGGGATTGATATCTCCATTGTCTGAAAGCGCTTGTTCTCCTACCAATTCATTAAAAAACCCAGCATCACATTCATTGGCCCTCAAATATCCATCTCTAGTATTCACCAGATGCTGATCGCGGCCCATAATATGCTGCTCGCATCCACTAGAAGCAGATAGAGGTGTCATTCCACTACCAGATCTTCTTTCTACATGCTAACAAAATGAAACTTCAGACTTTCCATTGGGAAAACTAACATCAACCCTTTGACACATCTTGTAAATATATGGTTTCCCCCTTTCCATTACACCCTGAGATTTGAAAGCACGCGGATAATCATGACAAGTAAAACTTCTTGATAAAGAAACCAGTAAGAGTTAACCTGTTGGAATTTCTGAATGATTTCAAATACACAGAGAGAACAAAGTCTCTCCTTCTCTAACACAGAGAACTCATTAAAAATTTGCTGGACAGAGATGGCTTACAAAAAGAATTTCAGTAAAGATAAAAATTCTAACTGATATTCTTCCTCATACGGATTACAAAAATAAAACTACTTCACACATAGTGATCCTCAAATTTCTTGTCTCTTACCCAACCAAAAAAAAATTCACACACAGTGCTTCACACTGCTCTTCTGCTTCTGCTTCTGCTGGCTTTTCAAAAATAACACACAATGCTTTTTAAGCCTTCTGGCTCATTTCCTTTTATATGACACAACGTATTAAAAAAAATTTAAAACAAACTATTGAACTTATATATATTATAAGCTTGACAATTTATAATATATATAAACCATATATATATATAAATAAGACTAAAGTCAAAAAACTTTTCATCGCGGCATTAAATAAAACTTAAAAGGAAAAACGTTATAACAATGTTTTGAAATCATATATCATATGCCGTATAAAATAAAACTTAAACCAATGTTTTAAGCCTTTGTCGCGGAATTCAAACTGAAGATTAAACTCCATTGCAACAAATTAACTGGTACCAATTCCCTTTGATGACGTCAGGGCCCAAACCTGCGGTTGGTTGGCGGTGGGACCCTGGACTTCAAAACAAAAACTAAACTTGATTGCATAGAATTATCGCATACCAAAAAGGTCTCGTGATGTCACTCTAAAATCTTCGCGATAAACTTTTATTGGTCCACGCGTCCTGTGACTTGGCAGTGGGTCCGGTTCTTTGCGCAGGTGAAAGGAATGGTGAGAAGGCTCAAAACTTACGCGATCAAAACATAATTGGCTCCCAGGATGGTGATGTGGACTATGGGCTCCACTACTACTTGACGTGGCCCGTTCAAATCAAAACTTTGGCTGTAAACAAAAACAGTTGGTTGGTGAACTGTGTTAATGGCGCGGCATGGGGGGTTTTAAAGACGGTAGACAGAGAAGTTAAGAGTCTGCAGATAAAATAAATGGTTGCGTGGTCAACCACGATTTGCATGGTGAAACATAGGGTACGACCATGAATAAAATTTGAGATTGCAGGGTTTAAATGCTAAATTGAGTGTATATCAAATAAAAAGAAAAAAGAAAAAAAAAGAAAGCTGCTACTGCGGTCTCCTTTTCACATCTGACTTTAAGTCCTCTGTCCTTCTACACAGCAGTGGTTGAATTTAAAAATTCAACAGAACCCTGAAATACTAGTATTGCCTAATTTCATCATCGAAGGGTTGCCGACTCAATTCTATTTAAGACATCTTTACCACAACTCCCTACAACTTCTAACTTGAATACATCTATGTTGTTTGTCTATGTTGTTTGCACTGCAAGGTGCAGATGTTCTACGGGAACAAATTCGGTTACATTTGGATTTAAAGACAGTTTAGAAGTTGACCCTCCTTTTATGGATGAGTTCATATTTTGTTGTAAGACGTTGTAAGATAGAGACTGGTGAAAATGGAGCACATAGAGATCCCCTTGCACGAAAATTATTATGACACAGTATTAGCTTGGAAAATAAGTCATGAGAATTGGACAAAAAAAAACTGAGATATCAATAGTAGATACTGGAAAGAAAAAGATGAGCAGAAGCCACCCAAAATTTAATCAGATAAATATAAATATTTTGATCAGGAGTTCATCTAAAATTCTGAATAGATGCTAAGTGTAGTAAAAGTCAATAAAAAGAAATTACATTGAATTTCTTGCATGGTTCTAAAGTTTACAGATCAAAACAACAAGTTGGCAATTTGGCAAATGATAGGTTCCAAATTCTTTGCAAATATCATGGAATTGAAAATATGACGGAATGTACCATGATACATGGATTTCGGTATTGCTTGCTTCTCCCGTATATTTTTTCTCACATTTGTATATTTTTTCTCTATTGGAAGAAATTTCCACGTCTTTGAAAAATTGTTGGAGTGGACAAAACCACGATCAGCGTCTAATGAGATGCAATAACACCAAAAACACGTGTAACGCATGCAAAAAAAATTTAATATATTCAATGTGCTTCTATTTTTCACCTTCCTTTCCCTTCGAAATGTCTGCATCATACTCAACTAAAACAACACAAAGCCCATGTTGTTTGGGAAATAAATCTTTGACTCAACAGAAAGAAAGGTCATGATTGTTGCTAGGAAAATGTCATACGTGTGCTAAAATCAGTGTCCATACAAACTTTGACACATTCACAATTTAGACCGCAAAGTAATTTGAAAGATTCATAAAACCATGGAAATACATGCATTTACTCTCAAATTTTCAATTTTACGAGCATAAAAAGTGCTAAGAGAAATTTATACGGCCTAGTGAATAAATAACATTAATTTGAATCTAATGAACTTTCCCATTTTCATACTTGGCTTTGTCTCTTGTGCAACGAACATAATTTTTTTTCATCTTCTTGTCAAACTTCATAGATTAAAAGCTCAATCTGACTCCAACACGGTTTAAACGTTATATACTAGAGGCACTTTATTGAAAACTATCGGGTTATTATTTAATGAGGATGTAATTAATTAGATTCATCTGTTTCATGAAGTTATTAACGAATGGTTGTCTGAACTAGGTGACAGAATCCTTACTAATAAATGGTTGTGTGAACTAAGTGACAAAATCCTTAGCATATGTTAGCTTTATTTTTTATAAAGGTTAAAACTCGTTGTATGCTTGTATAATTTTAAAATTATCTGCATATTTCATCTATGATGCTTATTCATTCTCAGTTAGACAAATAGTTAATCAGAATTTTCCATTCGTGGTGGGAACGCAGAGAGATGTAAATAGCATCAACTCAGATCCTCCTAATGTCATAAAATTCATGTATATTCGTGCATGGAATTGGGTTATTTCTCTTTTTTCTTACACTGAAGTGTACCTCTGAGTTGGAACATGGATGCATGTTTGGTAAATTTATTGTCCTTAATTTACTTCATTAATTTTCATGCATTTTTGCTAGATTTATTGTCTTTAATTTACTTTATCAGTTGTTTATCAGGATTAGTGTACTTGTGAAATGTATGTGCATTATATATTCTAGGATTCCTTCTCTGAATTAAGTTGTTCTAAAAATTACTAAACTAATTCTAAAGATACACAATTTGGAGGATATTTACGCACATGTTCCTTCAATCCAAAGTTATATTAAATCATATTTAATTGAGCTGAACTTTTAAAAATGGAAGATCAAAATTCGAACTTAATTCTAATTGCATAAAAGAAAATTCTTAAAGATCAAATTAAAGGAAAACAATCTGATTCTATTTTTGGGGAATTGAACACATTTTTCACTATCTTGCTATAATCTTAAACTAACTTGCAGTATAAAAACTGTGTTTTAAATGCTTTGAAATAAAATGAAAGTAAATTCTAATTCCTTGTCGCAGAAGATGGAATTATAACTTAAGAATGATTACTGGTGTGCGTATTTAGTTTCTAAAGTGCATTTCATTAACATCTAAGAAATCAAACTGATGTGTCAAACAATTAAGTGCCGACAAGAAGATGCATTGAATAAATGAAATATTTTTAGTATTTTTTGTTTGTGAGTACTCTGCAATCAAATGACGAATGATTAGAAATGAAATTATAGTGGAAACAAATTCTTGAAAGAAAATTTAATGCTAAAAACAAAACAAAACTATGAACAAGAACTCATAGCTGGATAGGGGCACCTCCCGTGAGTGCAGGTTGATCAATAATCACAAGATCTTCATGAACGCATTAAGAATGATGGTGACTTATATTACAAAACATAGCATCATTAGTATTCACAGAAAAAGAGTTATAGACTTGAAAATTTAAAACCTTATATGTTTGTTCTTTCTTACAACATTTATACAATTTTCATAAAATGATTTGAAAGAGTTTTAAGCCGATATGTTGTGAACCATCTTGACACCTACAATATCAATTTAACTTAGAATTCAATATCTTTATGACTTTCTGTTGAAAAATAAATTCATAGGAGATTTATTTCGTTCTAAAATCTCAACAAGTTAGTATATATTCGGTCTCGCTTGCTTGATCTTGTTTTATTCCTCCGCTACCTCTTTTCGATCGCTACACGTAGATTCAAGAGTTTCCTTTGCCTTTGAATTTGAGATTTCTTAACCTGCATAGCCTTCCAAGTTATTCTAGTAGGTGCTTTTCCATATGGTAGCCATTTTTCACATTCTGATAGTATTCATCTCTTTATTGGAGCGTTGCAACCTGTCTAACAAGGGACTTTGCTGTGGAAACAAATATTAGTTACGAAATGTTCATGATTCTATTGTTGTAAGATTACTTGTGTTATCATTCACTAGAAACACAAAATTTAATTATGGATGATAAATAACTTTGTAAAAGTTGAACTTGACCTTAAACATACTGATATTGTTATAGGATGACAAAAAAAAGGTGAAATGAGATGGTAAAAAGTATTGTCGAAAAGAAATAATTCTAGGCTTCAAAATTCTTCCACACCAAACGTTTTGCATGTCCTCATTCACCAAAATTTCAAAATTGGTTATTCCTTCCTCCTTTAATGAATGATCTCTGAAGCCTCTAAAAACACATCCACGCTAGTGTTTCTTTTCTTTTTCTCAATGCTGAAAATGGTCCTTAGTTTCTCCATCATAATTCTTCCTTTTAGCCCTCTGATCTTGTTTTTGAGAAACTTGTTATGAACTTTAAGTTTCTTATTCTTTATATACCAGTGATAGAGGTGTAAAATTATGTTATTATTTTGAGTTCTGAGTATCTCAATTTGAATTTTTGTTGCTTCTCTTTCTTGTGTTATGTGTTTGTTAGGAACCTCTAGCTCATATATAGCTTAGAGCTACCTCAATTCTATGATCATGCGTTGAAGCTTGTTTTGTTGTGGAAGTTTCCCCCATATCATGTTGAGAATTTTATTTTTTGTTGATGTGCCCTTTTCTCTAGAGATTCCACATAATCATAAATTTCTTGCTGAATTTGATCAATTTATGGAGCTTTCCTTATTGGATTAACTGTATCAGGAGGTGTATTATGCTCTTCTTCCTTCATATCAATCATTTCTGGTGATTGTGTGCTTGAAGGCTTTGAAATTATTTTACTTCTTCTCAATTTCCCTCCTCATCTTCATGTGCCTTGTTCTTTTGTTTTCTTAACCATTGTTTTCTTTCTTTCCTCGAGTAATTTCTAACTCAGGTTAGCTTTATTTCTTTTATGGTTTTTTCTATCATTTTTTGTTTAAAATTCTCAAGATACTGGGATAATAGGGTGTTGTCTTCAAATGGATACTCGAGTCTTTCAGCCAAATTCTTCTCTTGAACTTCTTCTTCAATTTTCTCTTTTGCAAGGTCAGGATTTGACTTTCTTCAACTTCATTTGACTCTATTGTTTGATTTCGCCTCTGCAGCTTATACAAAGTGGTTTCTCATTAGAATTCTTGCCAACTATCTCGCCTACCTTACAAATGTGCTTCCAAAAGAATATTAATGAGTCCATAATGGTAAAGGGAGTTATCTATGGACCTAGACTTTCTTTGTATGCTAAATGCCATTTTCTTTAAAATTTGAAGTAGAAAGTAATGGAAATTAATTTCAAACCAATCAAAAAATGCATTATAAACCTAAAATGGTAGAAAAACATTGTCTCAAATCTACCTTCACATTTTATAAATTTTTAAATAACTAGCAAGAGATTTATCTATTTTCCCTTTAATGTTGTAACTAGAAAACCCTTATTGCGAATGGACAAATTCGTACCTAGTTCTTTAAGGAAATGAACCCAATCATTCTCCTTTATTTTCCTATTTTTGAACTAGATTTCTTCATTTATAGGTAGTCTTGTTTCATCTGCTATAATGGATTATGTGAGGATAAGCTTTATGTCTCCTATCTCTACTTCCACTCCATCAAAAGCTCAGGCGAAGGATTTGGTGATTTCCGTTTCAAACCCATTCAATTTTTCAAAACATTGGAGCCATCCCACATGTTTTAGTTGGTCTTTGACCCTCACATAAGCTTGAAGAAATTTTGATCCGTTTGCGTCCTCATGGTGAGAAAAAGTTTGAACGTTGACTATGATTTTTGACAGGGTTAATAGAGGAGTAAAATTTGAAGGGATGAGTAAGTGAAATGTGAATTTGAATGAGTGAAATGGATATGAAATAGATTTAAACACTAGAAGAAAATGAGCAATTAGTGACTAGGTGACTAAAAAAGTTAGCCACTGTAGCTTTAGTCTCGGTTTTAAGTATATGACTAACATAAATGACTATTTTTGTCTCTGTTTTAAATATATGACTAGCTAATAGGTAATACAACTAAAAATGACTAACATGAATGATGAATTAGTCTAGGAACAAAAATAAGACTATCTAGCTAGTACTACAATAATAGAAATATGATGTTTATGTTAGTCATTTTAGTTGTTTCACATAAGAAATCTAATCTTACAAGTGATAGGTGATCCATAAATGAAGTCATCCATTGCTTCAATTATGTGGGTTTATTGTTTGTCTACCTTTTACTTTAAGAGATTTGTCTTTAGACAAGAAATTGCCATGTGCACCTACTTAAAACATACCCTACAACAAAAATCAATGAGTTGATAGTAAAATAATTATTGTGTTCAACAAAAATTATCACTTTCCAATACTATTTGGTAGGCTCATGCGTGTATATGCATAAATTTAGATTTGTGCACACGTGGTAGTGGTTGTCCTCTTGTTTCTAGGTTCACAATAACACACTAACCTACTGTGCTATCAATGGTTGAAAGGGTTTCCCATCCCATTGTTCAAGTGGGACACTTTAATTTTAATTATCCAAATTGAAACCTTTAATAATGATTTTGTATATAGGTTGAAACCAAGTACCATGAATTTTGTCAAATGTGTTTATCTCATGTGGTTATGAGGAATGATTATTTTCTTGAGGTGGATGTTGACATGTTGAACTCATATTGAGTATATTATTGTATATATTGAATACATAAGAATGATGATCAACCATTTTTGCAAAAGAATGTTAATCGACTATTATGTTCATATGAAAGTTAGGAGGGTTATTACCTTAATCATAACCATAAAATATTTTATCCATTATAATCATGTAAATTTTATATAGAAGAGGAAAAATTATTTGTTCAGACTATCAAATTTTATATGAGATCTGTATTACAAATGTGGTATTTTAATTTAGTATTGATTCATCTTTCAAGTTTGACCTACCCCAGTCCATGAGAGTACAAATTCATGTTTCTAGAATATGGTATTCTGATCCTTTGGCTGAGAGGGCTATCTATTCCTACAATTTAACCAAAAAATTGTACCTATGTAGCAATTCCACTTACCCAAAAAATAAATTCTATTTATATCATAAATGCTACTTTGTCGTCAATGAAATTAATACCTTTCGTCCTACTATGATATTCTAATTGATGTGTACTTTATGTTGTTAATATCTTCCTAACAACTTATGGTTTCACGAACCAAATAATTTTCTAAGAATAATGATCCTTTGACCATGTTAAATATTTCCTACTTCACCTTCAACAATGACTGTCCTTGAATGACAGTTTCAAGTGCTTACTTCTGTTATAATAGAAATCTTATTTCGCCCTTAATTTCTTTCTTCAAATTTTTTAGGCTTATTTCAGTATTGTTTGTTAAAAAAAATCGTTCGTTTTATCTTATAATAATTAATTATATTCTAAAATTAAGCTATCCTAATCACTACTACCATTCTATATATTTTCCGCATACCTTATTCCAGTTTTATCCCATATTGCAACCCTTAATAGCCCACGAGAGTTATCATGAAAGTTACTTATCAGTATTTGAACCTATAATATCAGATTAAATATTTTAATTTATATCAATTAATCCATATAGAAGAATAGACATAATGTTATTAATGAATATAGTATGTTCTTCTATTATATTACTAATACTTATACTGTAGAGTAGTATTCCAAGTCTTAATCACCTTTCGAATGTATGACATGCTCTCTTATGTTTAAACTAACTTCGAATTTCATATTGGGAATTTCCTCTTATCCCTACATTGATGAAGTGATCATATTCATCTTTATCCTATCCATACTTAGAATATGAACACATTCCTATATTAACTTGTCACCTTATATATATCATGGAATGATGTTATGTTGGTCGACACATGAAATTTTATTAACCCATAGTTAATATAGTAAATCTATCATCGTTCTTGGGATTTGATTATGGCTTATCCATAACTTATGGAAAATTGATTTATAGCATTTCTTTGTTCGAGAAATTCATGCATTAATGAAGTACTAGTTAATAAATTTGATCACATGGCCTCAAGATATTTTCGATCATTTCAGCGCATAGATTCGTGACATGATTACAGTGAAGATGAATTCCGTAAACTTCGCCCTACCTATTCGTTTGATTTGGCAAGGGCAATTTAGGGTTTCTTTATTCGTTTGTGTTCTACATGCTGCCTAGTTTCTGCTCTGTCTCTTCCTCAGAGCTTTACACAGGTTTCCATTCCTCATTCATGGCATTCACCGTTCGAAACATTATGGTAATGTTTTCATTACATTTTTAACTTTATCATGACCATTGTTATTCATACTTCCTTAGTTTAATTATTCATTGTTTTCTAATTTCTTTTGTATTTTGTGTTTGCAGGTGAATTTTAATTCTTCCCTCTTTTAATGTCTAGTCATCATTTTACCAATACCAAGTAATACTTCCGTGACCTTTCATTGTATGGGAATTGATTTCACTACAGTTAATTTAACAAACACGGTATGAAAATCATATTTCCTTTCATTTTATCCTTCTATGAGAAATCTTGTATGTTCGTTGTTCTACCGAACAGAGTCCCCATGCCTCTCTTCTGGAGACGTCTCCCTGTACTCCTACTCCAGTGAATTCGTAATACAATTTGGTTTTAATGTTAGTATTGAATCACAGTGTTTATTAGAAATAGGATTCTGGGTTTAATTTTAAAATGTATTATCATTTAACTATATACATTCGATTTACCCCAATTTGTTTTCAATGCCAGTGCTGAGCTTGGTTGTCTTACAAGCATGCGTTATATTTACTGGGTTTTATGATTCGAAATCTACTCATAGTGTATTATCGTTCCATTCTTGGTATTCTGAAATATTTTTAAACGAGAAAGAATATTATGAATATCAGGATTTATAAATTTTCTTTTTCCTCCACTGTGAATATGGTTCCTACTTGAACTATTCATTTTACATTCCTGCCATCTCTGAAATCGTTTTTCCCCAACGATTTGGGCATAGTTATTTGCCTTGGTAACCATACTGTCAATACGAATTGGTAATAGAGTTTACAATGACTGTAATTTCTCCTCCGTGTAATCATAGTTTTATATAATTTATTTCCTTCATGGGAAATAACTAACATTTCTGTCGTTTTTCCTTAATGGAAGCCGACCCCAGAATTTACACATTAGCCCTCTTTCCAGGATTATGAATTTTGTTTTATTCTATCCCTTTTTCCTTGATCCGTATGAGTCTCAGGTTAATGGAATTGACGTTCCTCTCATTGAAAATTTCATTACAGTATTGTAAAATTTCATTCTCTGTTGAACTTGGCGAAACTTTATTTGAATTTTAATTACTTAGATAAATTGAATTTTTTTTTATTACAGTCACTTATTTTACTAACTTATTCAAATTAATAAAATATCGGTTTATACAGAGAACTCATGTTCCTCTACTAGGATCATTCCAGATGCTTAGTAATTATTTGTCGACGAGAGAAAATGTAATTTCCTTTTTCTCGTTTCAATCTCTTTTCAACTTAATATTCTATACAATTAAATAGATGAGCTTATATATTTTCCTCTTGTATATGTACATGACTAGTTTCCCTTTTTAAAGTGGAATAATTAAGGTAAATTTCTTATTACAATTTCCCTTGTCAATTATCAAAGGTTATTAAATTCTTTCAATTAACATATATATATATATATATATATATACCAAGTCTTGTATTTGTTTTGTGCAGGTATTCCACTACACTCAATTCACAATTCTTCATATTAAATGATCGTTCTGTCAATTTGAACAAACAACTCTGCCATTTCTTGACAGGAAAATTGCCTTTCTTCTATGTACAGGTTGGTCCATATCGTTTGAAGAATTCACTCTCTTGAATTTAGAACTATGTTCAAATTTATAAATTTGTCGTACTTATTTAAATATGACCATGGACTTTAACCATAATTTATGACATATTTTAATGTAATTTCTATTAAGGATAATATCATTATTATATTATCAATGTAATGATACCTAGTCATTTCATTATCATTCTTTTGCAATGAAACTATTTACTTCATTACACTAGATTATTCTTGTACTATCCTCTAGTACTTTATACTATATATCCTTTTTAAATTTCTGTATTAATGAAGGAATAAATGAATATATGTAACCCTCTGTTTAGTACATAGAAAAAATGTTTACTTTAATGTTGTTTAATCATATTTACTAAGAGGGGGACAATTTTCTCTTTTTAATGTTTAATTACACCACTGTTAATTACACTATTTGTCATTGTTTCCTCATGTACTTATATATAATTTATGTGTATAAAGTTTGGATGATTACCACCTAACCTCAAATTTAAACCCTATTAATGGGGTTTAGACATTGTAAGTGTTGGTTTATTAATTTCGTTTTTCTATGTAACTATGCACATCAACTATATCTAATATAGTTGTTTTCTATTAAATACATCAAACTGTCTAAATTAATTTCTATAGAAATTAATAATTTATAAAAGCTAACTTTCTTACATAATCTAATCTCTTCTAATTGAATCATGATTCAATACGGAAAGATAAATTCTAACTTTCTTACATAAATAATCATTTCTCTAACTTTCATTACCTCCGCAATTCTTAATACAGAATTAAATGAATTGTGCATACTGATTTTGGTAAGAATATTTGCCACCCAACCTTGAGCTTTCTCTCCATAGCACCCCCTGAGTAGAGACCAATTCCTCCAGAGTGTAGACAACCCCTTCTCTACCTAGGAATGGCTTATTTAAGCTTGCTTTCCCTTCAACATGTTTCCATAACTATGTCCAGTTAATCAGGATGTTGTTTTCGTTTTTTCCTAGGCTTTACTTTTGTTTTTTCCACAAAAGTACTTTAAAACTAGATTTTTCCTCCTTTTTGTTTTATTTTACCTCTTCTTAGTAACTTTCCACTTTACTGAGGTATCTTTTAGATTTTTATCTCCAATCTAATATTTTTAATTTATTTTATTTTCTCCAAGGATTTTTGGATAATCTGGGAAAGTCTTTGGATTTAATTCCATCGTCATGGACTTGAAATCCTGGTCTCCAACATACTCGAGTCTTTGCACAATAATTCAAATTCCACATTTCTTAAATTCAAAAATATAATATGTCCACAAAAATTATTTTCCTTTAGGTATAGTCAACTTTTTGGATTGTTCAGCTATCTAATAAAAGAATTAAAAATAGGGATATTACGTAGTCTCCCTCTTAAAAAAACACCATCCTTGATGTTGCAAAATATCAGTTCACTTTTCAAACAGTGATGGTTATCTTTCATCCATTTCTTCGTCTCACTCCTAGGTAGCTTCTTTAGATGAAAATTGTCTCCACTGCACTTTCACCCTAGCTACCGTCCTATTTCGGAGGTCGATTTATTCCCATGCTAGTATACAAAGGGGCTCTGGAAGAAATTACTTTTCTGTTTCCACTTGTATCATAGTCCAATCAATTACATATGTAGGATCATGTACATAATTTTTCAATGAGGAAACATGAAAAACATTGTGAACCTTAATGTGACTAGGTAGAGCCAATTTATAAGCTATTGGCCCCACTCTTTCTAGAACTTCAAATGGTCCACAGTAGCGTGGTGCTAATTTAGAACTACCTTATATAAAGTATTTTTTTTAGGCTTAATCCTCAAGTAAACATGGTCTCCCACTTTGAATTCTCTATGAATTCTCTTTTTGTCTGCATAACTCTTTTGTTTGTCTTGAGCTGTTTTAATATTTTCCTGAATTTTCTTCACATTTCTTTCCATCTCTTGCAAATAATTCGGTCCAAAAATTAACTTATCTTCTGGTTGAATCCAGCTAAGAAGCGTGTGGCACTTTATGCCATATAATGCTTGAAAATGACTCATCTTTATTGAAACTTGAAAACTATTATTACATCCAAATTCTGCTAGATGCAGAAATTCTTCCCATCTTGTAGGTCTGTCCATAGCATACATGCATAACATGTCTTCTGAAATCTGGTTTGTCCCTTCATTTTATCCATCTGTTTGAGGATGGTACATGTACTAAAGTTCAATTTTGTACCCATTCCTCCAAACAGAGTCTTCCAAAAGGCTAAAGTAAACTTTGCATCTCTGTCTAATATAATCATTTAACAATGCCATGTAACATCACAATTTCTTTCATGAATACATTAGCTACTTGAGTTGTACCAAAAGTAGATTGTACAGGTAAAAAGTGTGGAGCTTTAGTCAATGTGTCTACAACCACCATTATAGAATCATGTTGATATTTAGTTCTAGACAATCCAGTGATAAATTCTATGGAAACCACTTCCCATTTCCATTCTGGAATAGGTAAAGGATTCAACAATCCTTCTAGATGTTGAAGTTCCACTTTTACCTATTGAAATTCTAAACATCTAGCTAGATATTCAGCCACATCTTTTTTCATACCTGGCCAAAACATGTTCTTTCTCAATGCCGAAATTAATTTTTGATACCTAGGATGTCCTGCATAAGGTCATTTATGATACTCATCTAAAATTTCCTGTTTTAATGAGATCACATTTGGAATAGACAAACTGTTTTTATAATAAATAAGCCCCTTCGGATTTTGAGTATATCCTAATATTTCAGTGTTCTGTAATTTTTCTTGTAGTTTCTCATAGTTTTTATCTTGACTCACCACTTCTTGTATTAATCCTTCTATGTACAATTTCACACTACTTCCAGCACTATTCAAAATTTGATGAGTATTCCTACTCAAATAATCTGCAATATTATTTTCCTTACCTTTAATATGTTTAATTTCCATGTCAAAATCACTAAGGAAATACAACCATCTAGCTTGTCTAGCATTTAAATCAGGTTGTGTGAAAAATTATTTCAAATTTATATGATCTGTCATCAGTATAAACTTCTTTCCTAACAGATAATGTCTCCACATCTTCAAAGCATGAATCAAAAAAACTAATTCTAAGTCATATACAGTGTAATTTTGTTCATGCTTCTTTAATTTTTTTGATTCATATGCTATGACTGAGTTTTCTTGTAATAATACCCCTCCTAATCCTTCTTCACATGCATCTATACATACTACAAATTCTTTGTTTGGATCAACAATCTTCAAAATAGGAGGAATTATTAGTTTAAGTTTTAACTTTTCAACACTATGTTGACACTTTGATGTCCACTCAAACTTTACTCCCTTTTTCTGTAAGGAAGTAATAGGATATGCTAAGGCTAAAAAACTTTCTACAAATCTTTGGTAGTATCCAACGATACCCATGAATGATCTTATGGATGGGACATCAGTAGGTATAGGACAATCCATGACAGCTTCTATTTTCTCTGGGTCTACTACCAATCGATTCTCTAAAATTACACGACCCAAATACTGAATTTTGTCCTTGAAAAAATCACACTTGCTGAGTTTGGCATATAACTTATGTTCTCTAAGTGTTTGTAAGATAATTCTGAGATGCTCTTTATGTTCTGATTCATTTTTGGAATATACGATAATGTCGCCAATGAAGACTAAAACAAATTTGTCTAGATACTTGTGTAACACACTATTCATTAAACACATGAATGTAGCATGTGCATTAGCCAATCCAAAAGATAGAACTAAAAATTCATAGTGTCCATATCTAGTCTTTAATGTTGTTTTGGTGATGTCCTCATCCTTGATTCTTAGTTAATGATATCATGTTCTTAAATCAATCTTTGAAAATATAGTAGCTCCTCTCACTTGATCAAATAAGTCATCTATTCTGGGTAGAGGATATCTATTTTTTATGGTCAATTTATTCAGTTGTCTGTAGTCTATAGACATCCTGAATGTGCCATATTTATTTTTAATAAATAGTACCGGTGCTCCCTAGGGAGACACACTTGGTCTGATGTAACCTCTATCTAATAACTCTTGCAGTTATAGTTTTAGTTCTAACAACTCAAGAGTACTCATTCTGTAGGGTGCTCTAGAAACAGGTGTAGCTCCTAGTACCAATTCAATCAAGAAGTCTATTTATCTTTTGTGGGGTAGATGGGGGATATCCTCTGGATATACATCTTTGACCTCTCTAATTACTGGTAAATTTTCTACAACTTCTTTTTCAGTTTGTTGTCTCAATTCCTCCACTTGTACAACATACACTTGACAACCTTTTCTTGCTATCCTTTTTAATCATAGTGCAAAAATGTATCTAATTGATATGGGTCTTGGTTTTCCTTTCACTATCACTGGGTTTCCCTCACCATCTATATAGTGAGCTGTTTTATCTAGGAAATTAACTATTTCTTTATGTTTCTCTAACCAGTCCATTCCCACTAACACATCATATGAGCCTAGAGGAAAAATATTTAAATTCAGTTCAGTTTCATACCTATCTAAATTTACAACAATCTTTGGAAGTTTATGGGTCACTTTTCTTTTTTTTTTCCAATATCTAATTGAACTAACCATGCTTGTTGAAATTTTTCTAATTTTAATTTTCACTTTTCCACCATCTGAGGACTTATATAGCTTAAATTTTCTCTTGGATCTATCAAAATAGAAACATGTTGTTCAACAATCATACCTTTGATTTCGATCACGGTTGATTGGTGTTTAGCTTATCGATCCTCAAGTGTTAGGTCCCCATATACTAGTGTAGTCCCTTATTTTTATTAGTGTAGCCCCCTTATTATTATTGTTGTGCCCCTGTAACCCCCATATTGTTATTTTTTCTCCCTTACATTATTATTTTTAGGTCAGCTAGGATTATATTGTGACCACATGGACCCCTATATATAGAAGGAGGTTTTGTCATTTGTATGATCCAAGAATTTTTCATTTATGTAATGTATTTGAGGTTTCCCCCTCGAAATGGCTGATTTATAAGGCGTTGATCTCTCTTCTCTTCTATTTTTGGAGCTGGTTTCATAACATTTGGTATCAGAGCTTTGGATTTTAGTGTTTCACTGCTCCAAAGAGGTCATTGTGGAAGTTTTTCTATAACGTTTTTTATACAAAGGTTTAGAAGCTAAAATTTGCACAGCGTGAAGTCGAAATCCTGAGGAACGTTGTGGAAAAATTTCAGATCTTGGTTCGCAATATTTTCAGAGATATGATCTGTGGAAGTTATGGATTTTTGCACACTCCTGAATTTAACCTAAACAGGTCATCATGGCATTGTCACAATAACTTTTTTCTACGAGGTTTCAAAAGATGCAATTTTTACAGAGCAAAGCCGAAATATTGAGGAAAGTCGTGGACAATTTTCAGAGTTTTTTTTGCAATATTTTCGGATATATGATCTGTGGAAGTTAGTTTTGTTTCAGACTTCCAAATTTCATCCCAAAGAGGTGACCTTGGGAAAATCATCATAACTCTCACTCTGAGCATCGGATTGGAATTATGTAAAATGTGGCTGCAAGTACACGGATTATAGTTTCCTTTGTATTAATTTCAGAGCCGAAGAAGGAAAAAGTGACACGTGGCACTCTGTACAAGTTTTCCCTACTGAACTTGTCCATAATTAGGTCATTGTGGGAGGCATAACTTTTCCTTGAAGAATCCAAATGAGGTGAGACATGTGGCAATTGAAATAAGCTTCATAGGGATACTACAGGGCCAAATTTCAGATATTGAAGATTTGAAATCACAAAGATAATTCAGTTTCAATATCAAGCTCCTCAAAATCAATAAAAAGGTATGTATTTTTTTTCGAATTGCATAAGTCTTGTGTGAAAAATTAGTTTGAATTGATTCCAAGGGCATATTGTAGAATAGATATCAGTATTCGGTTATAAAATGCCTCCTAAAAATAATTCAACACCCATTAAGCCTTTATAAGGCTCTACTATGACTCATGAAGATGAAGAATTGCAACATGACAGATCAAAATTACAAGAGCAAGTGCACCAAATTTCGCTCTTGCAAAGAGCAACAAAAAATGAAATGGAAGATTTGATGAAAGGCATGGAAGCTAAGATGGATGGCATGAAAGCTGGCATGGAAGCTAACACAGATTACATGAAATACAACATATAAAACATGAGTAATGATCTAAATGCACACATGGAAGTTTTGACAAAGTTGATACAAGACATATTTCCTAATGCCGAAAATATAGTAGAGGAAACTCATGATGATAAAAAAAAATGTTAATCGTGATTTCATAAACTAATGTTGGATGGAAGAAGCACCATATTCCAAAGATGGATATGAGGAATTTTGATGGCAAGGATCTCGTAACATGGATACTACAGATGAGGCAATAGTTTCATCTCAATAATGTGAAAAACACACAAAAGGTACTCATTGCAACTTTACATTTAGAACAAAATACATTTGTATGGTATAGATGGCTTTTCTCCCGTAAAAAAATTGTCACTTGGTCAATTTTTACGAAGGAAATGATAGCACATTATGAGGATACAAAGAGCACCACCTTCTCTAGACAATTGATAAATATCAAACAAAAGGGTTCAGTGGTGGAGCATATTAAGGACTTCCAAAAATTGAATATAAGGGTAACTGATATTCCAAAGGAAAACAAGATTGATATCTTCCTAGGGATATTAAAGGATAACATCCAACATGAAGTTCGCATTTGGGAACTTGATTCATTGGATAAGGCATTCAGTTTGGCAAGAAAAATTGAATGTAAAATTATGGCGACAAGGAAGCCTACCACTCACATCAATAAAGATGGAAGTATTGCTACCCCTAAACTTCCACAACCTACAAGGTCACCACAATAATTGGAAGAAAAAAGAGCAAAAGTTCTTTGCTACAGTTGTGATAGAAAATACAATAAAGGTCATAAGTGTGTTGAGAAGAAATTATTTTACATAGATTGTGAAGAGAAGGAAGAAAATGAACAAGAAACTTCAAAAGAAGAGGATATACACCAGGAACCAACACTAGAAGAAGAAGAAATGAGTCCGACCATATTGTGTAATGCATTGGTAGGAATTACCACTCCTCAAACTATCAAAATAGAAGGACATATCAAGAAGAAAAAGGTAATGGTGTTGATTGATTCAGGTAGCACCCATAATTTTATTCATTGTAAGGTAGCTAAGGAATTGAATTATTTCTTATACCCAACACCAGAATGTCAAGTGATGGTTGTGAATGGAGGAACTATAAATTTCTCTGGAAAATTCCATAATATGAAGCTAACCATGGGCGAATATGTATTGAACAATCCAATTCTTTACATTCCAATGCGAGGTGCTAATGTTGTACTAGGAGTACAATGGTTACAATATTTGGGGATGAGAGCTTTTAATTTTCAAGAAATTTTCTTGAAATTTTTCTCAGAACGAAAGGAAATTGAATTACGAGGTATCACAGGGAAGCCGAGAAAGATAATAAGCTCTAATGTCATGACAAAGCTTCTGAAGAAATAACAACGAGACGTAATTGCACAATTATTCTCTCTAGAAGTTCCAACATCAAAATCATCTATTTCTCCCGATCTCAGAAAAGTCTTTGACAATCATTCCAAGGTGTTTGATACTACCAAAGGACTCCCACCTATTCGTGATGATGATCATGCTATTCATTTGATTCTAGGAAGTGTTCCTCCAAACATCGGGCCTTATAGATATCCTCATTTCCAAAAGAGAAAAAATGAACATATGATTGTAGAAATGTTAGAAGTTGGTATAATTCAACCTAGTAAAAGTTCTTTCTTTGCTCCAGTAGTATTGGTGCACAAGAAAGATGGATCATGGCACATGTGTCCAAATTATAGGGAGCTCAATAAGCTCACTATTAAAGATAAATTTCCCATCCCTATGATTGATGAATTATTGGATGAATTACATGGCGCTATTTATTTGACCAAGTTGGATCTTCGTTCAAGATATCATCAAATTAGAATGAAGACTCAAGATATTCCGAAAATAGTATTTCGAAGTCATGAGGGTCATTATGAATTTTTGGTCATGCTTTTTGGCCTTACCAATGCACCTTCTACATTTAAAGGATTTATGAATTCCATTTTCAAACCCTTCCTTAGGAAATTTATGCTATTATTTTTTGATGACATACTAATCTATAACAGGTCTTGGAAGGATCATGTTCCACATGTTGACAGGGTGCTCAAACCATTAGAGGAGAAACAATTATATAAAAAAACATTCAAATGTTTCTTTGGAGTACAAGAGGTGGAATATCTGGGTCATGTTGTATCTCACAGGTCGTTAAGGTAGACCCTAACAGAATTAAATCCATTAAGGAATGGAAATTCCCCACAACCATAAAGCAGTTGCGAGGATTTATCGGGTTAATAGGGTATTATCAAAAGTTTGTTAAGAATTATGGGAGAATAGCAACACCTCTAACAACATTATTGAAGAAAGATGCATTTTCATGGACTCCTGAAGCAACTAAGGCCTTTGAACATCGTAAAGAGGAAATGTGCGTAGCACTGGTCTAGCTACGCCAGACTTCAAAAAAACCTTTATTTTTGAATGTGATGCCTCAGGAAATTGAATTGGTGCTATGTTAATGCAAGAAAGAAGACCGATTGCTTTTGAAAGTCATCCAATCCAAGGAAAGTATTTACAGAAAGCTATTTATGAGAAGGAAACGTTGGCAATACTACATGCACTAAATAAATGGAGACCTTACCTAATGGGAAGGAACTTCAAGGTAAAAATTTATCATTATAGTCTAAAACACTTTTGGGAACAAAGACTATCTTCAGAAGAGAAACAAAAATAGGTCACAAAGATGTTGGGTTATGACTTTGAAATCATCTAAAAAAAAGGGAAGTTAAATGTTGTTGCAGATGCACTCTCAAGAAAGGATGAAGAGGTGGAAGCATTGCTTTGTGAAATTTCTATTATCCAACCATATTGGATAAATGAAGCAAGAGATGAATTTAAGAAGGAAAAAGAAGTGTGGACACTCATTCAAAAGTTGAAGCAAGATCCTAGTACATCTGATACATTTAGTTGGAAAAATGATTCCTTATGGTACAAAGATCGCTTATATCTTTGTGGCAATTCCAAAATAAAACAAAATATTCTTTTGGAATTTCACACTTCTCCTTTAGGACACTCAGGATTTTTAAAAACTTACCACAAGGTGAAGAAAGATTTTTTTTGTGATGGCCTTAAATATGATATTCAAAATTTTGTGGTAGAATGTTTGGTTTGCCAGCAAAATAAATTTTTGACAATTAAGGACCCGAGTCTTCTACAAACTTTATCCATTCCAAGTCAATGTTGGGAGGAGATTTCATGGATTTTATCACAGGTTTAACTAAGTCCAAAGGAAAGAGTGTCATCATGGTGGTAGTTGATAGACTTACCAAGTATGCACACTTTTGTGCATTCTCTCATCCATTTAAAGCAAGTACAGTTTCTATTGCATTTATGGAAACAATTCAAAAGCTACATGGAAACCCAAAGATTATGGTAAGCGATAGAGATCCCATTTTTACTGGAAATTTTTCGACAGAATTATTTTCTTGTTTGGGTACTCAACTAACTCATAGCTCATCTTACCATCCTCAATCTGATGGTCAAACTAAGATAGTGAACAAATGTTTGGAAGGATATATTTTTTGTTTTGTATCTGATAAACAAACACAATGGGTCAATTGGTTACCTCTAGCAGAAAGGTGGTATAAGACCTCCTTCCATACTGCAGCAAAACTGGCCCCATTTATGGAACTTTATGGATATCATCCACCATCCATCATATCATCTTTAAGATAAAATTCTAAGGTGCAAACTATGGAAGATCACATCGAGCATCAACAACAAGTTCTCCAACTCTTAAAGGATAACCTCAATTTGGCACAAAATTTAATAAAACAATAGGCAGATCAACATCGCAACAAGAGAAGTTTTGATGTAGGAGACTAGGTATTTTTACGGCTACAAACATATAAAAAAATGTCCCTCAAGCAAGCTGCGAAGGATAATAAATTATCACCAAAATACTATGGTCCTTACAAGGTTTTGCAAAAGATTGGTACTATGGCATACAAATTGGAGCTTCCTTCTTCTTCGTGACTGCATCTAGTTTTCCATGTTTCATGCTTAAATAAGGTTATAGGTGACAAAATTCTAGGTCAAACAATATTGCCAGAGCTTGATGAGAAATGAAAAATCATATTGGAACCTGAAACATTCACAGAAACAATAACTTGACAACTATGAAATCGATCAATTTCAGAGTATCTCATCATGTGGAAGAACTTACCCACTGAATATTTTACATGGGAGGATGAGAATTTTATACAGAAGCATCAAAAGCTACTGAAGCATTGAGGACAACAATTTTTTTAAGGAGAGGGGCATGTTAGGTCCCCATATTACTAGTGTAGTCCCTTATTTTTATTAGTGTAACCCCCTTATTGTTATTGTTGTGCCCCTGTAACCCCCATATTGTTATTATTGTTCGCTTACATTATTATTTTTAGGTCGGCTAGGATTATATTGTGACCCCATGGACCCCTATATATAGAAGGAGGTTTTTTCATTTGTATGATCCAAGAATTGTTCATTTATGTAATGTATTGGAGGTTTCCCCCTCGAAGTGGTTGATTTCTAAGGCGTCGATATCTCTTCTCTTCTATTTTTGGAGTTGGTTTCATAACATCAAGTACAACACTGATTCTTGGAATGTTTCTAGCAATGCCATTTACAATAGTTGCCTCTCTTAACACTTGAATGTTTTGAACTGTTCTATGAGGACAGTCATGTAACAGGTGAGGTTCTCCACAACCCCATCACTTTAATGGTTCCTTCATTTTTACAGCCCCTTCCTTTTTGTTGTTTTCATCCATCTGTTTAGATCTTGTCTGTGATTGTGCTGGTTAGTTTTCTCTAGTTTTGTTAAACTTCTTCCTTTGATGGTTTTTCCCAAAGTTTTTCAAGTATGCTGGTTTTACTCTTTTTCCACTCGAGTCACCTTTCCCTTTTTCTTTGTTTTCCCAAATTTTCAGCTGATTTTTTCTGCCTTTGAACTGCTGATAACACAGTCTTGCTTTGCAAATCGCTTCATCCATTTTCTTGGGATTATCAACTTTTATTCTCTCCTTATAGATAGTAGGTAGGTAGTTTCAAAATCATTGTACTTTAGCCTTTTCCTCTCTGATATAAGGAACATAGCGAAGCAAGTTAGTGAATTTGGTAACAAACTCATCAATAGTGAGATGTCCCAATCTCCTATCATGAAATTATTTGGCTTTGTCATCATAATATCTCCCAATATCTAGAATTGAATTTGGTTTGAGAGTCTTCCCAAGTAACAGTTTTCTCATCTAGCACGTGTACCATTTTGCTTTCTTCCCACCACAAGGTAGATTTACCCTATAGTTGGTAAATATCCAATTTGGTTTTCAGATAACTTCCATATTCATAAACTTGAAAGTATTTTACCATGTTCAAAAGCCAAGCTTCTGCATCTTCCTCCTTTTCACCATCAAAAGTGGGAGGTTTAATTTATCAGAATTCTCCTTGCAATTATTTTTTTATTTCTGGACTATTGTCCAACTGCTTCACCATCCTTAGATCTTTCTAAGTTGGTTTAAGCTTTTTTTGTCTTTCTTCCAGGGTCTTCACTTTCGTGACTAGACCTTGAGGTTAATTCATTAATCAACCTCTCTTGCCTTTCGCTGGCTTGCAACAATCATTCATTGTTGGTTCTCAGCTAAATCAATTCTCGTTTCATATCCCTGACCATGTCCAAAAACTGAGAATTTTTACCTGGTGGATTTACCTCACCACCTAGATCTACGTATAGCCCTCATCCATCAATATAATAACAGTTTTACTTTTCTGCACTAAATCATTTCACACAGAAAATAAATTAGTGCAACAATTTTTCAATTAAAATTAATTTAGAGCAGCAAAATTTTGGGTTTTTTATTTTTCTGTGTGAGGACACATATAGGCCTAGTGTTTCAACATAGGCTTTGATACCATTTGTAACATCTCCACTTATATATATATATATATATATATATATATCATAAATTCTACTTTGTCATCAATGAAATTAATAACTTTCGTCCTATTACGATATTCTCATTGAAGTGTACTTTTTGTTGTTAATATCTTCCTAACAACTTATGGTTTCACGAATCGAATAATTTTCTGAGAATAATGATCCTTTTACCATGTTAAATATTTCCTACTTCACCTTCAACAATGATCGTCCTCGAACAACAGTTTCATGTGTTTACTTCTGTTATAATAGAAATATTATTTTTCCCTTAATTTCTTTCTTAAAAAATTTTAGGCTTATTTCACTATTTTTTGTTACAATAAAAACTTTTGTTTTTATCTTATAATAATTAACTATATTCTAAGATTAAACTATCCTAACTACTATTACCATTCTATATATTTTCCGCATCCCTTATTCCACTTTCATCCCATATTGCAACCCTTAATAACCCACAAGAGTTATCATGAAAGTTACTTATCCATATTTGAACCTATAATATCAGATTAAATATTTTAATTTATATCACTTAATCCATATAATAGAATGGACATAATTTTATTAATAAATATAGTATGTTCTTCTACTATGTTATTAATACTTATACCCTATAGTAGTATTTGAGGTCTTAATCACCTTTCGAATGTATGCCATGCTCTCTTATCTTTAAACTAACTTCGAATTTCATATTGGGAATTTCTTCTTATCCCTACATTGATGAAGTGCTCATATTCATCGTTATCCTATCTGTAATTAGAATATGAACGCATTCCTATATTAACTTTCCACCTTATATATTTCATGTAATGATGTTATGTTGGTCGACACATGAAATTTTATCAACCCATAGTTAATGTAGTAAATCTATCAATCGTTTTTAGGATTTAATTATGGCTTATCAATACCTTACGAACAGTTTATTTATATCATTTATCTGTTCTAGAAATTCACGCATTAATGAATTACTTGTTAATAAATTTGATCACATGGCCTCGGGATATTTTCGATCCTTTTGTGGCATAAATTTCTGCCACGTTTACTATGAAGATGAATTCAGTAAATTTTGACCTGCCTATTTGTTTGATTTGTCAAGGGAAAGTTAGGGTTTTTTTATTCGTTTGCGTTCTACCTACTACCCGATTTTTGCTCCGTCTCTTCCTCAAAGCTTTATGCAGAGCTTTACACAGGTTTCCATTCCTCATTCATGGATTTTACCATTCGAAACACTATGGTAATGTTTTCATTACATTTTTAACTTTATCGTGACCACCGTTATTCAATTTCCTTCTTCTAGAGTTTAATTATTCACTGTTTTATAATTTCTTTTGTATTTTGTGCTTGTAGGTGAATTTTCTTTTTCCCTCTTTTAATTTCTGGTCATCGTTTTACCAATACCATGTAAGACTTCCGTGAGAGTTCATTTTATGGGAATCTATTTCACTACAGTGAATTCATAAACACAATATCTAAATCATATTTCCTTTCATTTTATCCTTCTGTGGGAAATCTTGTATGTTCGTTGTTCTACCGAATAGAGTCCCCGTGCCTCTCTTTTGGAGACATCTCACTATACTCTTAGTCCAGCGAATTAGTAATACAATTTGGTTTTAATGTTAGTTTTGACGAACAACGTTTATTAGAAATAGTATTATGGGTTTAATTTTAAAATGTATTATCATTTAACTATAAATTCGATTTGCCCCAACTTGTTTTCAATGCCAACGCTAAGCTTGGTTGTTTTATACGCATGTGTTATATTTACTAGGTTTTATGGTTCGAAATATACTCATATTGTATTTTCGTTCCATTCTCGGTCTTCTGAAATATTTTTAAACGAGAAAGATTATTATCAATGTAATGGTACCTACTCATGTTTCTATCATTCTTTTGCAATGAAATTATCTACTTCATTATACTAGATTATTCTTGTACTATCCTTTAGTACTTTATACTATATATCCTTTTTAAATTTCTATATTAATGAAGGAATGAATGAATATATGTAACCCTCTCATTACTACACAGCAGAATTTTTAATTTAATGTTATGTAATCATATTTACTAAGAGAGGGACAATTATCTCTTTTTAATGTCTTAATTACACCACTGTTAAATACACTATTTGTCCTTATTTCCACATGTACTTATATATAATTTATGTGTATAAATTTTGGATGATTACCACCTAACCTCAGATTTAAACCCTATTAATGGGGTTTAGATAGTCTGAGTTTTGATTTATTAATTGCACTTTTCTATGTAACTATACAGATCGACTATATCTAATATAGTTGTTTTCTGTTAAATACATCAGAATTTCTAAATCAATTTCTACATAAATTAATAATTTAGAAAATATAACTTTCTTACATAATTCAATCTCTTCTAACTGAATCATGATTCAATACGGAAAGGTAAATTCTAAATTTCTTACATAAATAATCATTTCTCTAACTTTCATTACCTCCACAATTCTTAATACAGAATTAAATTAATTGTGCATGCCAATTTTGGTAAGACTATTTGCCAGCCAACCTTGAGCTTTCTCTTCACAGCTCCCCCCGAGTAGAGACCAATTCATCCAAAGTGTAGACAACCCCTTGCCTACCTAGGAATGACTTCTTTAAGCTTTCTCTCCCTTCATCATGTTTCCATAAGTGTGTCTAGTTAATGACGATGCTATTTTCCTTTTTTCCTAGGTTGTACTTTTGTTTTTTCCACAAAAGTACTTTAAAACTAGCTTTTCCCTCTTTCAAGTTTTATTTTACCTCTTCTCAGTAGCCTTCCACTTTTACAGGGGTATCTTTTAGATTTTTATCTCTAATCTAATATTTTTAATTTATTTTATTTTCTCCAAGGATTTTTGTAGAATCTATATTTGGATTTAATTCCATCCTCATGGACTTGAAATCCTACTCTCCAACATACTCTAGTATTTGCACAATAATTAAAATTCCACATTTATTAATTCAAAATTATAATATGTCCACAATAATTTTTTTCCTTTAGGTCTAATCAACCTTTTTGATTGTTAAACTGTCTAATAAAAGCAGTAAAAATAGGGATATTACAACCTATGCCCAAAAAAAAAAAAGAAACACAGGCATTCACAAGTAGAGAACAAGAATCATGACTATAAGTGGGAAGAAATGTCACGGGAGGAATTAAGCCCCAGCGGTGATAATAACAATGCCCTTTTTCACTGACCCTACTGGCTACTTTAACTAGCAACCACTCTTGAGGGTAACCTCTAATATAAAATTCATGCCAGAATTTAAACGTGAAAACATTTGAATGGAAGAGTGTGCTTGGAAATTTAATGAGATAAATGGTTTTTTATCTCAACCAATCATTGTTGTTAGTGTTCAAATTTTCGACTAGTCAACATTTTTATGGATCCTTTATTAGGGAATTTCGTTAAATAAATAAGGCATTTTTACCTATTTAGCATACAAAATTACATAACCTATTTACACTACAAACAAGATACATTTAATTAAGTGGCGTTGTAGAGGAGTATCTATTTTTTTAAAGTAATCAAGGAAATGAACCTTTACTTCTCTACACAGACGCTCTTTTCATATGAATAATGAACAGTCTAGACAAGAATATTAGAACTAGATAAACCAAAGCCTCCATTTTTTGAACATATTCATCATTGTTTCCATGTTCACACATGCCACTAGAACATGTTTGGATGGAATTTTCTTATGAAATTCTCTTAAAATGAAAATAATTTTTCTATCCATTTTAATTAGCCTATTCTATAGAATATAGGATTCTCAAATATATTTCTATTATTTAAAACTTCATGTATAATCCATACTAACAAAAAAAGTTACCTCTTGTTGAGAAATCCATAGGGAAACATAGTTATGGTTTTTATTAATTTGATTTTTCTTTTCTTTGACACTTTATGGTGAATTTTATTATTAGTTCTTATTTCCAATTACTATATTCTTATCATCAAGACAAATACCAAACTTTTATTATCACAAACACAACAAAGAACACAAGATGTAGGAACTCAACCAGGGAAAACCCATAAATTATTCTTCTCTTCTTTAAAGTCAAATGAAATGACCCAACGAAGACCTTTCGACAAAGACCAAGAAATCAAGATCTCCTTTGATCCACCAAGTCAGCCTCCCATGAACAAATCAAAATTTCAAATATCAAGACAAGGAAGAAAATCATGCCAACTACGGTTATGGCCCCTCTCTTCCTTCTTCTGAAATTTCTGGTCTCCTAACTCAATAATGCACCTTTCGCCCCTGTAATAATTCAGTAAATTTGCATGTCTGGTAGAGGATAAAAATTTTAAGACCTCCTAATCTCCTTCACTTGACTTCCTTTTCTTTATGTCGTAGGATAGGCTCTCCTTTATGTATTTCTCACTTCATTTCCACTTCTATTTGCATATCGAACGTCATATGTGTATCTCCTTCTTAGTAGGTCAAATGCATGGATATATATAGTATCTTGAAGCTCCCTTTTTAATATGACATGAGTAGAAGGGTAGGGAAACTTGGTCGAGGACATACTAGACATAGTTTTGACAAAAATATTTTTCTTCTTTGATACAATAAGCTCAAGAAGGATCCATTACATGACGATAAGGACTAATAATCATGAAATAAGCCATAGAAGCCTTCAATGGAGGCTTTGACCTAGAAACAAAATAAACAAAGAATGAAACCTATGCTCTTATAAAAAATTTCTTTTATAAATTTTTTTAATTTATTTCCTTTTGAAAAATGCATTACATCATGACTCAAATATACTTATGAAGACCGATACTAGTTACATTTCTCAACACTCCCTCTTAACTAGGGAGGTATTCATAATGTTTTAACTGGTACGAGGTTGACCTCAATTTGAAATGTTATTTAAGAAGAGAAAAGCAACATACACAATTCTTGGGATACCCTTATTGCCAAGCTATCCTCCCAACAAGGACTAAGGTGTCATCTAGGAAATTGCCACTATAGGTACCATGAGGCTACAACACTGGTATCCATCCAACAAAATATAGATACCATCTAGGCCTCCATCCCCTAACACCAACCCTTACAAGGATATAGGTATCAAAACTAAATTGGAGTTCCAGATGATACCCTCCCTTTGGGATGTAGACATCAACTAAGATCTCAATACTAACCAGCCCTTGATGTCCTCTGAGGTACCATCATGAAGATAGTTTTATGGTACTTCATCTCTCCTCTCAACCAAATCAAAGGCATTTACTAATACACAAACTTCTAAAGAGGATATCAACACATCCATAATCTGAGCATGCTCTTAAAACTAACTTCTTGTTGGGAAGAGATTTCGTCAATACATCAACTACTTATTCATTTTGTTGGCTCGTATTGTAGCTTCATGACACAATAATTATCACACTTTCAATTTACATGTTCTGTATGTTAGCACAAAACTCCAGAGTCTCTAACTATTCTGATGCTATTTATGTCATCACAATATCCAAACACATTTCGACAAAAGCTTCCTTCTTCATCTTCTCTAGTAGCACCAAAACAATTCTTAGCACTTTCCAAGACATCCATTTCTTACTTTCATCAATCACGAATAAATATTTGTAGTTCATTATCCTTTCTCCATTCTTACTCTATCTTGAAGTTAATTAAGATAACTGCCACAATATTTCCTCCCTCTTAATTGGGGAGTTATACACTTTCTTTATCTAATCTTCTCTACTAGGGGACAAATCCATCAATAGCTCTCCCACACAAGCTTTATTATCATATCATCAGAGAACTTAAATATTTTGGAGCATCATTCCTTTTATCCTCACATGGCAACAAGGCATCTATTAATCAACAATGTACACTTCAATGCTATCAAGATTATTACAAATCCCTCTTTCCATCATGGTTAGCATCAAGTATGAGGTAGGTAACTATGTACTTGAAAATATTCATCAATAAGTGAAACCAAGCACAAATATATAGGAACATGAAAATTCAAACTATGATTATCATAGAGACTATCTAGGGTTATTGTTAAATTTTGTTAACAATGGTATGTTATGTGCTTAACAAAATTACTTCAATGTTGCTTTAGCAGCCCAATGACAATTTCCAATCTAGTTTTCCAATAACAATCACATTAACCATAAATCACATTGAAAATAACTATATATAACATAAAATAAAATGCATAAGACAAGTCAAGACAAGACGACACCAAATTTTGCGGATACCAAGGAAAAACCCAAATGTGAGGAAAATCCTTAGATAAATTCTTCTTCTTATTATATCAAATGTTCAACATAGAGAAAGAGTACAATAAGTCAAATTTGAATTGCCAAATCAAAGACAAAACAAACTTGACAAATTTGCAGTCCACTGTAGTGAAATTTAGCCCTAACCAGAAAGTCAAAGATGGTCAATGCAACAAAAATATTTCCCCTTTGAAGCTTGGTCAAAGGCAATCAAACTCGGCCTCCATGAATGGTCAAAGTCAACCCAAAATAGTCATAAAATTTGTGGTCAAATTTGGTCAACTTGAATTCAACCATGCAGTCAAATAGGCTTGTAGTCAACACATGTCAAACAACCCATAAAATCTTGGTTTCTATGCCAAGCAATGTGACCTGGTCAAATAGAGTCAAACCATCCAAAATCACACTCAAACTTTGTTAAAAATTCCCTGGTCAACAATGGTCAAACCTCAATCAACTCCTGATATATTTTTAGGCCTGCACTTCTATTTGAAATTCATCCTCCTTGCCACGTGTGTGAGAAAAAAGAGAATGCCCAATATTTGTATGAACCAATGAGAGAAGGAGAGAGAAGAATTTGTGAGTGATGATGATTCGAAATGAGTTGAGAGGTCACTTTTATTTATAAAAGTCGTTGAGGGTGAAGTGAAATGTCTCTTAGGCTTCATGAACCTACATGATGATGTGGCCGACCTTGAAAAATTGCACATGTGTGGGCACAAATTAAAAAACACATTTATGGTTGTCCAAATTTGGTGTTGTTTAGGTCATTTTTGGTCCTTTTGAAAAGAGGAATTCAATGCAATCATCATCTCTATTAAATGAGTTGTCTAAAGTGGAATTTGGCCCTATTTTTCAATTTTAACATTTATCAAAAAACTTAGATCAAGCAATTGAATTTTAAACATCAAATTCTAAACCTAGAAGGGATAGAAATGAGAATAATTAGGGGAATTTTAAGGTCTAAAATAAGCCTCCTAAGGAAATTATAAAATAATAGTGGAAATGATAAAATAAGATTATATAACATCATGAATATTTTGAAGGAAAAAAGAAAAAACTACTTTTTCAACTCACATTTTCAACTTTCAATGGACCCAGCTACAAAAAAAATGAGAAATACATGAAAAACATGATTGCAATCACATTGTTCATGTATTTCTCATTTTTCAGGTATTAAGGTCCATCTGAAGTATGCAACATGGGTACTCCTTGGATTAGGAATTAAAGCTTGCATCCAGCAAGTACTCTTGCTCAAAATTTGAGTAAAATGTTAGGGAGATAATTTGAAAATACAAGTTGAAAAAATAGTTTTATTATTTTATTATTTTTTAATATTTTTACATTTTTACCCCAAAAATGGTGAATCATCCCCCATGGTTAACATCATCATCTTCAAACATATTGGTTCTTATAAAGTTTATTTTGGTTGTACATTTTTCTTAGGGGCCCATTCTAGAAACAATTGATTAGGGGTTACATTTTCATATCCTTTACTTCTCACACTAACTTTTGTTAGAGGGTTTTCATCACAAACCCTAGATTCCTTCACCAAATATATAATTTAGATATCAATAATTTATTTCAATCATAGAGAAATAATTATTACATATAAGGTTTCATTATCATGCCCTAGAAACTTATATCAATCTCTACTAGGGTTTTATTGTAAACCATAGACACAAACATCAAAATTTTAATGTTAGGTATAAAATAGCTCGACCGAGATAGGGTTTCAATCAAACGAAATCATATTCAATATGTCAAAACCTAGACATAATTCAATTTTATTTTGCAAAGGATTTTGATATACCTACAAAACTAATATATCATGAACAAGAGAATTAGGATTGGGGTTTCCATATGTTCTATCTAGGATCTATGATCCTTAGATAGTAAAGGCCCTCAACACAATAAGAATTAAAAAACCCTAGATTCATGTAGGAAACTAAACCCTAAAATATTTTGTAATAGAAGCTATACATACCTCAATCTTACATACCTCTATCTGTAATGATGTAGGAAAATTATACCCTAGTTTTTGCCTTAATTTCTCTTCAAATGGCTAGGTATATAATAACTTCCAAAGATTGAATGCAAATAAAATACTTGCAATGCAGAAATAATTATGCAACAAAAATTTTCCACGATCAAATAAAAATGCATCCAATATCCAGTTTACAGTTAGACTAGAAATTTCAACAGTTTTTCAATGGATAACATTTAGTTCAAAAATTAGTGGAAAACCTCCACAACTAAAAATTGATCAATTCAATACTTATAATTCATTCACTAGCCATATGAAAAACTTCTATGATATTATAATGTCCAACTTAATGTTTTCTTTGTGGGACCTACGCCCCTCGATTATGTTGGGTTTGATCTAAGTCTTGACTACAAGACAAAATTCTGGGTTGCCTGAGGTGCCTCATGATCATTAGGGGAATTTTGAGGTCTAAAATGGGCCTCCCAAGGAAAATGTACAATCAAAATTCACTTTCTTAGAACCAATCACATTTTATGGGATGACATCATCCCTAATGGTTGAGGTGGCATTGCTTGAGTTAAAGGTACTTACTTGTCACATTCTCAATGGTAGGTAAAAATTAATGGTTAACCTTGGTTGTGCTCTAAGTACTTTTAAAGTCATAAAGTAAAGTACTCATAATAAATGTAATTTCACACTTTTTGAATAAAATATATTATTTTCATTTCATATTTTTTGAAAGAAACAATGCACATCCCTACAAAATATTCATGTATTTACATACTTTTCAATAAATATTATATTTTTATATTTTTATATATTTATTTTTAAATTATATATGCATCTCATTTTATTTAATATTACAATTTCAAATTAATTATAAGTTAATATCTATACATATATATTATATATATGAAATGAAAATAAAAAAATAATAACCTTGTAATTTTAGGATAAATCTAATCTATAAATAATATCGTTATAATTTTAATAGCAATACAAACATATTAGAATTAAAGAAAAAATACATTTTAGTTTTGTAGGATGAAAAAGGTATATTAGTTTTGTACACTGAAAAAATATATATCAGGTTCAACATAGTTGGGAAAAAAATACTAAATTTCAATGTATAAATCTTATATTATACTTATAAATATAAATTAATTTTATTTCGATGTTTTTCTTCTTTAATTTTAAATAAATCATAATTCATTTAATTATGATTATATGAATATTATATATTAGTATATATAATATTATGAAAATAATCTAAATGCTATAGAATATATGTTGTATTCCTTTTTATATTATATATTATTTCTTCTTATGTTATAAATCAAATCAATTCAATATGTAATATAAAATTCATATATAAAACAATGTATTACATATATTATATTATATTATTTTTATATTGTATATTAATTACATGTTATTATATAATTTAAATAATATAATATTTAATTAATAGTATATTCTATAATTTTGAATTTACTAATTTATAATTATATTTTATTTTAAGCTATTTAAGTACAAAGGACAAATGCATTAGTTGTGAAATGATAATGAATTTTTCTTGAAAAACTCATTCTTATTTATAGTCACATCAATACAATTTTTTTATTAATTTTATTTTGGTAGAACTTTTGAATTGAATACAATAAGAGCTACCTATGCCTCTAGTATATCTTGAAAGCTATCAACATATTTACCTCTAATAGATGTCAGTTTTCTCTCATATTTATCCATTGTTTTACGATGAACCATATGACCAATATATTTTAAGTTGGTATTTGACATAATACGTTCTCTTCCCAGAAAAAAAATCTTAGAAATATCTCTAATGGAACAGCCTGCATTAATCATTGTTGTAAAAAATTTCGAAATATCATTTTTAAAACTAATCAGATTTTATGTATTACCAACACTCAATGTACATTATGGCCCAAGTATTTGTTTTATATGCATGTAGTGGGATGCCAATAGTTTATATTAGAAGCCAAGTCTTTTCTGATTAGAAGGATCCAGTGCAGTGTACATGGTGGAGGAAAGCACTTTCAAAACCCACCCCGAATGGTCTAAATGTTCATTCCAATGCATCGAAATTTCTGCTTCAATTTCCTCATTTGCCCACAATTGTGAGATAAGAATAGAACTTAAATATCACACAAGAACCTCTGATCTCTTGACTCCATAAGTGTTTTCTAATATTAATCCATTTAATAGAACACACTTTTTCTCCACTTTGACAAACTCGGCCAAAGAAAACACTACCCTTTGTATGTATCCAGTATCTACAGACAAAAATCTGTTTGTTTTCACCTCTACACTCTAAATTTAGTGTTGACTTGAATTCTTGTCAACACATTTAACATTTAACTAAGTAATTTATGTAGGCTTGTTAAGTCGCTGACCTGCATGCATATTTTTTCATACTAGAACCATGCATTTGTTAAAATGAATAACATCCTCTAAATCTAGAAGTCTCCCATTAGTCTCCCAAAAAAAATTCACAGAACCATAACCCCTTCTACCAAAAACAAAGTATTTTAACCGACATCAATTAGCTCACTCAGCACGCCCTTTAAGAGCCAATTCATGTATCTTTGATTTGGTGTAGTAGTTTGAATGACAAAGTTTAGGCATAAGGGATTCAATGTCTGCACCATGCTCATATACTATAGTGGCTTCTCCAGCTCTATGGCCAGAAATTGAGATATAAAGATTTCCTCTATGATTATGCTCCTCATGAATACCATTCTAACCTGAAGTGGATTTTTCATTGGCATCAACTGGATTCAATGATAGTGGGTTATTCTGAAGGGTTCTATCCTCGCCACTGCATGACCAGTCGTCAATATTAACTTAAGGCTCTTGGGTAAATTACTTCTCAAATGATGATGCCCCACTTTTACCATTTGTTTTCATTCCATTATCATTGATAGGTGTATCCATTTCCTTCATGTTTGTTTTTGGTTTTGCATGAAACAGATGGATATTGGTTAGGTTGTTCAATAAAAAGTGCCATTCGGTTTTCTCTTGGAATGAACATGGGATCTTCCTTTGAGGGCTAGGTGCTTCTTCATTATCGCTAAAAAAATGATACCTTGTACTAGTATTCTTAGAATTCTATCTAAGTGAATGTATTTGGATCCTTGACCTTTCAGTGACATGACTTCGAGTCAATAGAGATGTTTTCCTTACTTGAATAGGTTATTTATTCATAGGAAAACTAGATATTCCATATTGAATTGAAGGAGAAGATCCCCAACTTCTAATTATAGACATATAAGGGATTGTAGGTAGTGTTCCAAATATATTTTTCTTAGGTTGTGGTGTAGTAACCATTATATTCTGCTGAGTGGTTTTCCAAAAGGTGCTTTACCCAAAAGCTGGCGTCTCATGAGGTTCCAAAATATCTCCAGATCCAATGCATTCAGATTTTTTTACATTATAACACTAAGTTGAAAATGAGAAAACACATGAAGAATCTACTGATATGGTAACAGATCCATCTTCAAAAAAATTTGAGGAAGACGTAAATGTCTCACAATTCTCCAAATCCTTTATTGCTCCCTTGTCTACTACCCTCAATGTGTATATATTATTTCTGACAATATTATCTGAAGTAGAAAATTCAACTTCACTCATTAACGTATCACCTTACCTCCCACCTAATAACCTATCAAAAGTTTAGATTTTCTTCACTCATTAAAGCTGGGGCATCAAACTCATTGAACATATATTCTCCAGTGGATGGTATTGTTCCTCGCCTGATGCTTCTAGAAAAAAAACACAAGGGGATACACTACATAGTACATACTTCCATTGGTTTGTATTCCAAGTATGAGGGCTATATTGGTTAATATTCTAGGTTTGAAAAATAAGTATGTTTACAAATAAGTTTCAATTAAGTTTGTTCTAGAATTTTATGCAATGGTTTTTTGGATTTTCACAACATTTTTATCATTTAGAATAGAGCATCAAACCCATTGAAACCCTTCACAATTATGTCTTATGGGAACTGGCCCATTCTGTACATGGATATGGTACTTCAGATGATCTCTAATATCATTTGAACCCCTCAAATTTTTTAATCCTAACCTTAGGGATTACAAGATGCTATAAATCAAGGATTCAATTTTTTCTTTTATTATATGTTTGTATTACTAATAATTTATGTATAATAGTGATGACATTATGTTGATGGTTCGTAAAAAAATCCTTCTTCCTTAGCCACAGCTAATTGGCTTTTTAGGAGTCATCAATATTTAATTTTATCCATTTTTTAGGAGAATTATTAAAACCCTGTTGGCCATTAATTGACCTAAGTCTCGTTCAATAGTTATTGGCTTTGCTTTAAATTCTTATTTGTGTACATTTCTATATGATGCTTTTCCTTGCACCTTGATTTAAAAAATAGTGTCTTCATTCCCACACCCATGAACCCTAGTTGGTTAGTTTGAAATACTTATGGGTTAGTCTGAAATACTTCTAGATAAATGTGCCTATAGTTATGTCAAGACTAACATGTATATATATTGATATTTTGGATTTGATACAAATAACAAGTATGGAAAAGCTCCATGTGTAGTCATATAATCAACCAAATTATATAGGACTTCCACACTAATTTCTACGATGCCAAGAAAGTATTTAATATTGTGGAAAGGAATATGTTTTTCCTCCATAGGACTATAAGGAAACAAGAATATATCATATGGATCAAATTTCTTCTAAACCTTCTCATGCAAACGTAATTCTAATTCTTAGGAAATTCAAACAAAGAAAACTAAAATAAAGCACATGGCCTTAATAATATTTCCAGAGATCATGTAACTTTAAAAGTTGAACTTACAATACCATAGTGAAAAATAGTTCTTCTTGAAATTTCAAATAACCCATCACCACAACAAACAAAAGCTATAGTTGAACGTTTTTTGCCTCAACAAACAAACATTTCACTTATAATATTTTTTCCTTTCCAAATATTGAATTCTATAGACCTGCACTTTAAAATTTCTTTGCATAAAAAAAAATTGAGGTAATATAAGTACACTAAATATGCCTTTAATTTCATAGAATTTTATAATTAATTTCACAAAAGGAATTGCATTTATCCTAAGGATTTCACCTCAACACCAAATTTCAACCTGCTTGTTTTTTTTCTTCAATGCAAAATTATTCTTTAAGGTTCAATAGTCATGGTGTTCATCTTGTTCCTTTGTGGTCAATGGCTTGAAGGACCCTAGAATATTTGATAGCTCCCCCTTTTATGATCTACACTTTTTACTTCCAGTTGCATTTACAAGTTTAGAATACATGTTTAATGTCACTTTCTAACCAATAATAATGAATGTATGTGAACAGAGTTTGAAGGATTAGAGAGAGGAACAATAGTAATAATCAACTCAAATGTTGGGGATGTTGCAATGGAATTTCTCCAATCACTAATTATATGCAAGGGAACTACTTTAAAGTCTGACATGGTAAGTAAAAAGAATGTTTGTTTCAACCTTCTATCATCATTCAATGTTTTCTTTGAATATTGAAAATGGATTGATTATACTAGGAGAAACTTTACAATAAACAATGATTGATGAGTTAGAAAATAATTGTTTTTTTATGGATTAACAAGAATCATTTTTGTTGAATTCTTCCTCTTGCACTCTTTCATTTATTTTTGTATCTAGGATTAAAGCTCTACTTATTAATGGGTAGGGAACCCTATGAGGATTCAATATATTTGTCTTATTTTTGTCTATTTGAATTTCTTCCCAAAACACACTCTCAATCGCTGAAATAAATAACACAGACTTCCATTGATTTATATTCGAGGTCTGAGTACTATGTATTCCACAATTTTCATGCAGGGCTTCAATCTAGCTGCATCTCTTTTGAGCATGCCATTCGAACGAGGTATAGCACAATGAGAATGAAATGATAGTAGATAATTCAGCAATATGTCAATCTCACTAGCAAATCAAGGCCTTGTTAGCTCTATTAAGAACTTTATATACCAGATCAAATGAGACTTAGTAATCATACTGTAGGCGTTATCATAGGATATGGATTCCCAATGAAAATCCAAAGAGGAGGACACTTTTTTTGAAAATAAACTATTATTGACATTGTGTGAGGGTAAGCATTTAGAATGTTTGATAGATAAAGGATAAATATAGCACAAAATAAATACTTATTAGGGATAGGATATTGGAAAATTAAGTACTCTCAAGCCCACCATTCTTAAACTATGCATGGGAGGAGCTTTTTGTCCCCTTACTACTCTTTGTTGATCCCCTCCAGTGGTGTTACTAATAGCTCGATGTGCATTAGAGCTTTTAACAAGTTTTTTCCTTTGAAAAAAAAGCAATATATCATGTTAGAAGTTTTTTGATGGACCTACTACTTTGGTATAACAAAAAAAATGAAAAATATAACTTGCATATTGTATACTTGAAACCTGCATACTTGTATTTGTAGCATTCCTATTTGACAGGATAGAATGGAATTTTGTAATTTTTTTTCTTACTTGACATTGCTATGAGGGAAGAGAAATCCATTGGAAGCGTTGAAATTTTCATTTATTTTTATATCTAGGATTAAAGCTCTACTTATTAATGGGTAGGGAACCCTATGAGGATTCAATATTTTTGGCTTATTTTTGTCTATTTGAATTTCTTCCCAAAACACACTCTCAATCACTGAACTAAATAACACAGACTTCCATTGATTTATACTCAAGGTCTGATTACTATATATTCCATAATTTTCATGCAAGGCTTCAATCTGGCTGCATCTCTTTTGAGCATGCCATTTGAACGAGGTATAGCACAATGAGAATGAAATGATAGTAGATAATTCAACAATATGTCAATCTCACTAGCAAATCAAGGCCTTGTTAGCTCTATTAAGAACTTTATATACCAGATCAAATGAGACTTGGTAATCATACTATAGGCTTGATCATAGGATATGGATTCCCAATGAAAATCCAAAGAGGAGGACACTTTTATTGAAAATAAACTATTATTTAAATTATGTGAGGGTAACCATTTAGAATGTTTGATAGATAAAGGATAAATATAGCACAAAATGAATACTTATTAGGGATAGGATATTGGAAAATTAAGTACTCTCAAGCCCATCATTCTTAAACTATGGATGGGAGGATTTTTTTTCCCCTTACTACTCTTTGTTGATCCCCTCCAGTGGTGTTTCTAATAGCTCGATGTGCATTAGAGCTTTTAACATTTTTTTTTCCTTTGAAAACAAAGAAATATATCATGTTAGAAGTTTTTTGATGGACCTACTGCTTTGGTATAACAAAAAAAATGAAAAATATAACTTGCATATTGTATACTTGAAACCTTCATACTTGTATTTGTAGCATTCCTATTTGACAGGATAGAATGGAATTTTGTGCTTTTTTTTTTCTTACTTGACATTTATATGAGGGAAGAGAAATCCATTGGAAGCGTTGAAATTTTCATTAAAGTTTCAACCATCGTTTATTTGGATTGATACCCATAATGTGCATATAGTGAATCAATCCTATTATCTAGAATGTACGTTATTGATTAACAAAAAAACTTATGAAACACTCATTTTCTTTAGGTATATATTTACATTTAAAAAACAGTTCATCACATTACATATTTTGTAAAGCATATGCAAGGTTTAGGATCAATTGAGGCTTTTACCAAGGCATCTCAAAAGCTGATATTGGAGAGAAGTGATGTTGTGTCGAAAAGGCGAGAGAATTTGTTAAATATTTTCAATGAACAATAATACTACTTTTGTCCCAAAAAAAATGTGGATATTTAGGAAAGTCGTTTTACCAAGAATTTTCTTTCATACAAAGAAGGTTTCATTCACATGTAACTAGATCTAGAGTAAACACACATATAATAAAAATTCACCTTTTTCTTGTCACTCTAGATGGATTCTGATGAAACGAAATTTCGTGATTGATTTTTCATAGGAACTTCTTAGTTTGAATCGATTGAGTTTTTTCCAAGAGTTTATGAGGTGTTGGAGTATTTTCAATAACACATTGTTCATCCTTTGGTTTAGTTGAGAATACAAAAAATTAGGACTAAGGCACTGTCCTATTGTGTTTTATGGAATACTATTTTTCCACAAACATAAAGGAGTTGCGACTCCCCTTCATATTCAAGAATTGGATATTCTATGAAATGCATATAGATAAAACCTTCATGCTATCATTTTTACTTGATTTTATTCATTTGTAATGGTGAGTGCCAGATTTATTTTTAACTTAGAGATCTATTTTTTTCTAAATGATTGTGTGTGAGATCATGAACGCAATTATACTTTTATTTCCACTTGTTTTATCTTTGTTGGGCAAGAAATGTGCTGAAATAATAATGATAGGATTTGTGATTTTATTTATTTGCACCCAAAACTTTATCAACAAACTCTATTGTTGTCTCTTAATGAATAGATCATGATTCCAAGGTAAATTTTCTCAACAAGCATTTTTTTAATGGTGGCGGCAACATAGTTTTCATTGAACTCTTGCATTATGAAATGTCACTAGAAATATGTAGTTCATAATCAAAGAATAAGATGGTAGGCTTAGTAACATAAACAACTACAAAGCTTATATGCAATCATATTTATTGATCATTTTTCATCCCCTCTATTTTGGAAACATTATCAAAAACTTGAAACTTTGCAACCATTTTTTGTATGATTCGTAGAACACCAAACTAATTGTGATAGGTCTAGAGCCAAGTATTTTCCAACATTTTTAGTTGGAAATAAAGCAAGCATCAAGTAAGTATTACTCATATATGTGATGGTGGATGATATACTGTAGAAAATTATAAGAATTTTTTACAATAATTTCTAAATACCATTTCCTTAACAACCCTTTCAACTTCCTCCACTTTTCGTGTGAATTCCCCATAAGTAGTGCAAGTTAAAAACAAAAACATATTCAACATTTCTCTCAGTTGGTTGTTTGGATCCTAAATTTGGCTAACATTCTATAGGTCATAGATTAGAGAAAATAGATGAATGCAAACAACAATATTTAAGGGAAATTGTCCAACACATTATTAGAATGAATTTTCCTCTAGCGGATCAGGAAACCTTCCTGACATGAAATTTATGTACTTGTCATTCAAAACATCCATTGTAGTTTTTTATGGCTTCTTCCCTTTACTTGATAGAAACTTATATGAAAGAGTTTCTTCCAGCAATTTCAAGAACTCCTCACCTGATAGATACTTCTCCCCACATCGATATTTGCTAGAAAGTAAGAACTATTATTTTTTGTCAATTGAGAGGAAATCTCCTTGTCAACTATGATAGGATAAAGAGACATTAGACCTAACTCATATGAAGATACAACATTTTAATTTTGGCACCGAAACAAAAAGTGTTAGGCAACTTGACTAGGTGTGAGTTTAGATATAGAAGGAATAATGTCTGAGTTGTCAAGAACAAGAATGATTATAGAAGATGGAATTTTGGAAAGGTTTCATGCTTTAGAATCCTAACTTTAAAAAAATTATTTCTATTCCATCAGGAACTAAAACACCTTCCCTATTTTAAACCAAGACTTTATGCAGAGCTAGACTACTCTAGATTGTCTTTTCTAATGCAAATAATGAAACTCAGGATTTTCCATGTATCAAAAGCTATGCAGGCAGAGGAAGGGCGATGTGTAGATATTTTTGGTGTAGCTACTGCTTTTATCACTCCCTTCAAGGTAGAGGTATCTGAGAAATATTTTGCACATAGGATCAAGGATAATTTTTCATGGTCTACTACATTAAACTCACCATTTTCTTTTAGCACAAGCCCAACATACTGACCATGCCTATCTACTATTTAGTGATAGAAAAGGTGAGTTTTTCAGACTCCAATATCATGTAACCAAGTTTGTTTGCTATTCATTTCAAATTGAAATTTTAAAACCTATATACCTGTTGTTACAATCTCACTCATCGCTTTAGCCTAGTCTTGGTTTATTTTTCATCATAATTCCTCTTGATGATAAGGATGTCAAATTGATTCTTGATGACCAAAAAAAAAAAATTACTCATCTTTAGGCCAATTCTAATCAAACTCGTCATTTCTATGTACCCAGAAGTCTAGAGTGACTTAAAAAACATTCATATGTACCCAAAAGATTATTACATATTAGGCCTCACTACGTATTAATGTTAAACTAGGAAATATTCTTGAGGCTTGGCTATGGATAAGTAAAGGATGAAATCTTTTCTTTTGAATGGTCGATGGCACATTTTTTTTGTTCTCCTTCCACTGTCACTCAACCCAGTTAAGGTTTTCCTTAATCGTTTTCATTTTTTTTGTTGAACAGTCATTGTGTACTGAACATTCTTCACCATATACTCATGTCCACAAAAAACCCGAGTTGACCTATACAAGGATGCTATTATTTATGAAACAAATATTATGATGGATGTTAATTAATATTAATAGAAATGATTTTTTTTAATAATTACTCAATTTAAACTTTATGAATAACTTTCATATTTTAAATACATATAAATCAAGGATGTGGTGTATATTTGAGGTGTAGTTATTATATAGATAAAATGAAACTTATATATTTTATTGTATTGTGTAATCTAATATACAAAACACAAGTTTCTAGAGGAATTTGATGTGGAATTTTTTCACAAGGAGGAGGTATTTATCACCCTTCCTAGTACAAGCATCCATTGAGAATTATTAGGTCAATATAAGGATTGACTGAAGAGTTTAGTGACCATGTTCTGGATTATTTTGTATGTATGTAATTTTCCAAATGCACTTACTCTATGAGGTTATAGTTGATATTTTTTATCATTCACTTGAAAAACATGTATCATATGATAAGTACAAGAATGGATCGTGATATGAATATTTTATTAGTGATAAAGTGTAAATATTACATATTATTACAATGTCTATTTATGAGCATATGATATAATGTGATTTCATGTTGTTTTAGTTCTATAGTTATTGGGTCATCAATGGTATCAGGATGAGGAGAATAAAGGAAAAAGGAAATATATTCTAAATATACAAATTATTTTGACTAAACTAGAACGTTTGTGCCAATCCACTGATAGACTAGTTAATGGTAGTATATTATTTGAATTTGATTCAATTATAACGCACTTTGATTTTGAGATTGTCTTTCTCATTAATCACATCATTAATATTTGGTTGACATTTCCAACTATCTAATGTGGTTCAGCCTTGGTATAAAGGTGAAAAAATCAATCTATCAAGATGTTTAAATGGTAGAGACATCTCATTCTAGAAATTAGTTATTGAGTTTATTTGTTTATTTATTTATAATATTAAATTAAATTAATATATAGTTATAAAATAAGAAATGTCTATTTATAAATTTATATTAATAATAAGTTTAATATTTTTGAACAATTTATTTTAAAATTAGTATCATTTAGAAATTAGTTATTATTATATTAAAATATTATATCTTAATATAATAATAACTAATTGTTGAATAATTTTAATTTTAAAACTACTTGAGACAAAATATTAAACTCATTATTAATATACATTTATAGATACATTAATATAATTTAATATTATAAATAAATAAATAAATTCAACAACTAATTTTTTAATGGTTATTTTTTACGAGCTAATTCATAACGCTTAATTTCCAATTGTTAACTCTGTAATATATGTGTTTCTTCTATTTAAACATCTCAATAGATTTATCTTTTAAGAGCTAATTCATAACGTCTAATTCTTAATTGTTAACTCTGTAACATATGTGTCTCTTCTATTTAAACATTTGGATAGATTTATTTTTTCACCTTTGTCCTGAGAATGAACCACATTAGATGGTTTGAAATATCAACCAAATCTTAAGGATGTGATGAATCTCAAAGACAATTTTATGTCATTAGGGATCACAAAATTCTAAAGTATAACACTTCGATTTATTTGATATCTGTGGGTGCATATTTATGTAGGGTACAAGTTCAAATCTTTCAAACATGCCATGAGATGAGTCAGGGGTTGGGGCACTAACCATTGAAGCCTTAATAGAAATGTGGAGTGTCAAAGGAGATGGGGAGTCTCAACAGAGACATGAGTCTTTTTTCGCAAAATTATTTGATTGGGGGAACACAATAAGATGATATGAACTTACTCCCTAACAATCAATTTTCGCACATGAAGAATTAAGGTAAAGTAAAATTGACAAAGACCTAAAGAATTAAGGTAATTAACCACTTTTAAGGGGATTCTTAAAAAAAATTAAAAAAACATATTTTTTTTAAAGGAAATGAATGATTAGGGAAAGATATATTAATGACATATAGTGTGGAAGGTCATGACTAATAGCTATTTAATATTAAAATAAAAGAAAAAATGAACTAATTTTGCATAAATGTATGAGGTGGCTATCTTTTATAAATAGTGGAAAACCTGTCATTTTGAACTGAAAACGAAGAATAATATAGAATTCATATATAAATTCTACTACGAGATTAATTTTATTAATCTATGTGTTTACGAGTGAATAGTAAAATTTGTGATAAGTAAATTTTATATAAAAAAAAAAGTACCCATAGCTCAAAGGTATCTCAGAAAATTGTTTCCCCTTAGGATGATTTTGAAATATGATTTTTAGGATGAAACATACCCTGATAACCTCACATGAAAATGTAGGGAGTTATAAAAAATTTATACAAATTACCCACGGGTAATTATTTGAATCATTATTCAACTTTCCTTATTAATCACTAGATAGAATTTTCATCAGTTCATAGAGTAACTTTAGTAGAGGAATAGTAAGTTGCATAACCATTAACAACCACCATTTTAGTATATTAACATAAATTATATGATGTAAACCTGCATTCATTTCATGATTCCTTTATCCAAATTAGTTAATCACATACTTAACATATCAACATCACATCATGCAAGGAATATACATCATCACAATAAGCAATCATATCATTGAACACCGATATACCATGGAAACCCGTAGGGTGAAAACCCGCAAAAATTTAATTTTATTATTAAACGCTCATGAGGGTGTTCACCTCTCACTCAATGGCTTATAAGGGAGACCATCCCTTAATCATTGTTATAAATATTACAAGGAAATATCATTTAAATACAAATATCTAGCTTAAATCCATTACAATCATTATGATAGAATTTACCCACTAATCCCCAATCTTCATCTCTTGGTAGCATGGTTGTACCTACAATGGACCATCGTGCACTTCACACTCATTTTCATGAACCATTAATCATTTGTGTTCCACCATGTTAAGCATAATATATCCTTTTTCACAAGTCACCATCATTTCCTGCTAATATTGTCTTCAACATACATTGATGTGAGGAGTCATAACATATTAATAAACCTATTCACAAATCTATACTAGTGATGATTCTCCATCTATTCATGTACATTCATGTCATGAAAGTAAAATATCGCGACAGACCTCCTTTAAAAACACTACATATATGTGTTAGTTATAAGAAGTCACAATAACTAATGCACACTTTCTAGCAAGACAAATTGCTACAACTTCTAGATATTTCTTTAAAAGAAACTAAAGCATCATTTACGATCTTCGTGTATCTGAATTACATAAACTTTATCAAAGTAACTAACCCTTCAAATATTACTTTTGTGCATGTAAAGAAATCTAACATGACAAATGTTGTTCCTATGCATGTAAAAGAATATAGTTTCCAAAAGAGCCTTCCCAAAGGGATGCTTAACACAACAATGCTTAACAGAGTAGAGCATCTTAACACACGTTTTCTTTTCACACAATCTCCCTTACTTCAATGCATATAGTATTTTTAAGAAACAAACATATATTCTTACTCTTGTATGCGCAAGATTCATATGCATTCTTTTAAATATAAAATAATTTTTATATTCTATGCAATTTTTATGCACTTATATCCTTGCAGTCTTTAAATAACAAAAATGGTAATATATACATACATATTCGCAACATGGCTAATATATACATACATAATCATGAAAAATCTTCCAATAATATTAATATAAGTAACTTTTCTCTTTTCATTTTTACCACCGATGAAAATATTTCATGAATTAGAGTTATTTTCATAGAAAAATCCTTAACTTATCTTTGAACCCATTAAAGGTTTTCAAGTATTAAACTACTTAACTCTTCCCCAAAACATCGTAACGGTGATTATCCACTATCTCGATAACTCCACTATTTCGATAATTGTGTAAATTTGTAAGAAGAGTAATGTGATAACTTATCTTTTCAAAAAATAGAAGAATATTAATCTCTCTTTTAATGCACAATAAGCAAGTAAATATTTGTAAAGAAAAATCTAGATTCTCATAGTTTTTCACACACAAGAAATATTTCTTAGAGTAAATTTTCGTATATATAAACAATTATTTCTTTCTTAGACTAAATTTTTGTATATATAAATAGTTATTTCCTTTTTCAAAAGTAACTGCCTTAGCCATTATTTTCTCGAACTGTTAGAATAGTCACATTCTATTTTCAAGAAAACATGGCTACTTCTCATTACATTTTCAGGAATCGTACAAGTTTTCTCTAACATCATGGCTACTTAGATTTTACCCACAAGGATAAGCTATTTATTATTTTTTTATAGAAAAAGACAGAGTTATCCATTTCAAGAAATCAAAAGTACAATAGCATTTTTTATTGCATGCAAAAACAATTACTTCTTTTCAAACTCAAGTGAAGAGTAACTATTTTTCTTTTATGCAATTTATATTTTCTTTTATAAAATAAATAAAGCATAATATATATGTTAATTTCATATGCATATCTTTTTCTAGAAAAAATCTGGTATAATAGCATGCACATTTTAATCTCATATGCATTTATTATCTAGAAAAAGTCATGTATAATAGCATGCACATTTTTATGGCCTCATTGTTGGAGGTCCTTGGTTTCTGAAATAATGGCAGGCTACTTAACCTTTTTTCAGACAATATTCTTGTAAAAAATATTTTTAAGAAAAGAAAAGGCTACTTAAATTTTATGAGCATGATACCTCTTTGCTTCCACCTCCATCTTCTCTCCTTCATATTCACAATTTTTTCCTTTCTTTTATTTAAAATAATTAGGGGCAACAATCCTATCATCAGAATGAAAAGTATACTACCTTCTTGGGCATGACAAGCATGGAAGTATAATTGTGTAATAATGTAGATAACAGTATAATTGTTTAACAATGTAAGTAACAAAAATATTTGAGAACTCAGACACCATCGCTTCTTGTAATGTCAATGAGGGTCAAAGTTATTATTCATTCACCTTTTCCTTCTCCACATAAAGCATGACACTGTGCACATTTCTCTTAAAAAAAATTATTTTATGACATATAAACATTGCATTCAGCAAAGTGCACATATCATCCTCTACATGTTTTTGTTTCAATTTAGAAGGTAATCCCATGGTGTTTTGTAACTTCTCCAATCCTACCCACTTATTTATTTCGTTAAAGAAAATACTAATAACTTTATTTCATATTATGAGAATTATGGTATGGATATTACAAAATCCCCCCCTTAAAGAGAACACCATCCTTGGAGTTCATCTCTCGTTGGAGCTTTAAATTTTACTCATGATAGATCAATCATTGAGGCCATTTCAACTCATATTTTAATCATAATACTCTTACAAATAATTAGAGAGAAACAATCTTCTAATCATAAAAATGATAAATCACTGAAACACATGCACAGTCTTAGCTCCTGCTAAAGACATCCACATAGTACTTTTAAAAGTACTCAGAGAGCACCTAGCTCTCTACTCGTACAAATGGTAAATCAATGCGCCAAGTGCATATTGTCCTAGCCCTGCTAAGACATTCAAAAGAGTAGTAATAAAATAAAGGAATGTATACTTTCATTAATTCCTTTTCGAGCACTAGGCTCATTTCCTCTCAATATATACATAATATATTTACAAAATCTATAAAAAAAATTCATTTTAATACAACACATAACTGATTAATTAACTTTCTCTTCTATGAGAACCAGAATGGTAAAATAAAATTATCCTCCCAACCCATGAGAACTAGTTTCCACAACCAAATCAAGTAATTTTCACATCCTGACAGTTCTTTGATAGAGACCATACTAGGTCCATGCTGGAATTCCACTCAAAAACCAGTTCAATAATTCCAATGACCACACAAGGTCCAATATAAGATTCCCCTTGGCAGTGTCTGGCTTATTGCTCTGACATCATTCCATCTATGAGAAATTTTGAGCCTCCTCCAACTAGCTCCAAAATTAACAGATTTGCCTCAATATTTTTCCCTCTTCAACATCTTGGCCAAATCTTCTCCCTTACTGAGATCATCTATCTCTATGGAGAGGAAATCCGGGCATGCAAGCACTATCAACCCCTACAGGAAGGCAACCATTGTCAACTCCAGGCTTTCTGGCCTTTCACAATTTTTCACAATTGTGTGACATGTTAAATTTCTTTTTTAGCATTCATTCCCATAGTAATTTACATAATTAAACATATGCACATTATACATAAATAAAAAGAAACTTGTATGTATATCATAAATCATATTTTTCCCTCAACATGAGTCCATAATATCTGGATTGGTAACAAACATAACTGACATACATGTTCTATACATTATGATTTTCCAAATAACACAATCATGCACATCATAACATTATACTTTATCATTTACGGTTGCAAATCACATTGCAACATTTTAATTTCACAGCTTTACTTGTTGCCATTAAGTTGCCCATGCTTATTTTCATCAACAATGTTAGTCATGAATATGCATTCTTTAAAAATGTATTAACTTTCAAAATCATTTTAGTTTCACATATGAAATTTTTTCATGCATAAAAGTATATACAAATATTCATTAATATGTATTTATAAATAACGGTTAAGGTAACACTCAAAAAATTTACAATTCCCATAGTGTACTGTTACCAACAAACTAACACATGAAATCACTACCATAATCACTTGTTCACAACTTGCAATAAGCTTTAATAAAAACCAATTCATGCATACAAGTTTTATTATTTATTCATGCAACAGTAACTAATCAATGCTAGTAATATCTTAAAGCAACTATGACAACTCATTTAGAAGCTAGCCATTATAGTCAAGTCTCACTACTCGGCCCATTGTGTATTTTTAACATTTAAAGGGGTTCTTCTAGTGTTATTTTGAAACACATTGTTATCATCTTTAAGTACATTTTCCATATTTTACATTCATGCATTATTTTCACACACCATCACTATACAAATTCATCCACTTTAAGTAGTGCATGGTAACTATAGTTAGGTTCATTAAATATATCAATAATATGTCATATATGCAAATGATGATAGTCAACTCTCACTTTCACTAGTGAGTAATCGAGTTGTTTAAAATTGAAAAAATGTTTTTATTATCTTTTATCCTCAACAGGATTCAAATATCATGATCATAGCTTTACAAAAAAATTATTACTTACTATTCTTCAATGCAGTTATAAACATTACTCACACATATCATGTCAAATGTAGTCAACTGCATATATTAACATGTATATTTTTAAACTCATACCTGAGTTTTTGCTCATAAGTAGCATACCTAGATCTATTTTTTCTTAACAATTCCCAAAGGCACCAGTGTTGCAACCTTTAGTTTTGATACCACTTGTAGCATATACCCCGATAACCTCACATGAAATTGTAGGTAGTTAGAAATTTCTTATACAAATTACACACAGGTAACTATCGAAACCATTATTCAATATTCCTCATTAATCACTATATAAAATCTTCATAGGTTCATAGAGTAACTTCATAGATTAACTTTAGTAGAGGACTAGTAAGTTTCATAACCATTAACAACAACTACTGTAGTATATTAACATAAATTGTATGATGTAACCCTGCATTCATTTCATGATTCTTTTAGCCAAATTAATTAAACACATACTTGACATTATCAACATCACATCATGCAAGGAATATACATCATCAAACTGACACAATAAGCAATCACACCATTGAACACCAATATACCGTGGAAACCCTGTAGGGTGAAAACCAACAAACGTTTAATTTTATTGTTAAATTGCCGCAATAAGGGAGACCATCCCTTAACCAAGGCTTATAAGGGAGACCGTCCCCTAACCATTGTTATAAATAATACAAAGAAATATCGTTTAAATACAAATATCTAGCTTAAAGCCATTACAATCATTATGATAACATTTACCCTCTAATCTTCAATCTTCATATCTTGGTGGCATGGTTGTACCTACAATGGACCATCCTACAGCCCGCACGCATTTGCATGAACCGTTAATCATTTACCTGCCACCATGTTAAGCATAATATATCCTTTTGCACAAGTCACCATCATTTCATGCTAATGTTGTCTTTAACATACATTGATGTCAGGATTCATAAAGTATTAATCAACCCATTCACAAATCTATAATAGTGTTGATTATCCATATATTCATGTACATTCATGACATGCAGGTAGAATATCGTGACATTCCTCCTTTAACAACAATACATAAGCACAAGTTATAAGCAATCCCAATAACTAATATTTCCCTAGCATAAACACACATTCTTGCAAGACAAATTGCTACAACTTCCAAATATTTCTTTAAAAGAAACTAATATATCATTTACAATCTTCGTGTATATGAATTACGTAAACTTTATCAAATTAACTAACCCTTCAACTATTACTTTTGGTGCATGTAAACAAAGCTAACATGACAAATGTTATTCCTATGCATGCAAATGCAGATAGTTTCAAAAAGAGCCATCCCAAAGGAATGCTTAGGACAACAGAGCATGCAAACACATGTTTTCTTTTTACACAATCTCCATTACTTAAATGCATATAATATTTTTAAGAAACAAATATATGTTCTTACTCTTGTATGGGAAATATTCATATGCATTATTTTATATATACATACATATTCACAACATGGGCAATATATAAATACATCAAGGACATTAATCTAAGTAACTTTTCTCTTTTCTTTTTCACCACCCATAAAAATATTTTAAGAATTACCCTCTTTAATATCTATTCATTTTCAAGAAAATAACTTGGATTTCCTATCATTTAATACACATGTAAGAAGTCCCTTTTAAAAGAAAACAAACATCCTATATTTTCTTACATAAGATTCAATATATATATATATAAAGACAAGATAAGTTACTTATATTTTACTGTTGTAAATAGATATATTTTAATTTAAAAAAGTTAACATAATAACAATCTTTATCTACATAAATGTGATAAGTTATGTTTCCAAAAAAATAGAAGAAGATTAATCTCTCTTTCAATGCACAAGAATAAAGTAAATCTTTCTAAAAGAAAAATCTAGATTCTTATATTTTTTCACACACAAGAAATCTTTATTAGGAACATAACAAGACTAAATTTTCATATATATAAATGGTTATTTCCTTTTTCAAAAGTAAATTTCCTTAATAGCCATTTTTTTCTTGAACTATTAGAATAGTCACATTTTCTTTTGAAGAAAACATGGCTACTTCTCATTACATTTTCAATATTTGTATAAGGTTTCTCTAACATCATGACTACTTAGATTTTACCCGCAAGGATCACATATTTATTATTTTTTAATAGAAAAATACAGATTTATCCAAAGAACTTAAAAGTACAATAGCAATTTTTTTATTTCATGCAAAAAAAATTACTTGTATTCAAACTCAAGTGGAGTAACTATTTTTGTTTCATGGAATTTATATTTTATTTTCTAAAAGAAATAAAGCATTATATATATATATATTAATCTCATGTGCATATATTTTTCTAGAAAAATCAAATATAATAGCATGCACATTTTAATCTCATAAGTATATAATTGTATAACTATTACTTCATGCAAAAAATAAGAAAATATGGCTACTTCTCATTACATTTTCAAGATTTTTATAAGGTTTCTCTAACATCATGGCTACTTAGATTTTACCCACAAGGATCACATGTTTATTATATCGTTATAGAAAAAGACAGACTTATCCAAAGAACTTAAAAGTACAATATAATTTTTTTTATTTCATGCAAAAACAATTACTTTTATTTAAACTCAAGTGGAGTAACTATTTTTGTTCCATGCAATTTATATTTTATTTTCTAAAAGAAATAAACCATAATATATATATTAATCTCATATGTATATCTTTTTTCTAGAAAAAATGCAATATAATAGCATGCACATTTTAATCTCATATGCATATGATTGTATAACAATGTAAATAACAGTATAATGTGTAACAATGTAAATAACAAAAGATTTGATTACTCGGCAACCATCACTTCTTGTAATGATATTGAGGGTCAAATTCATTTTTCATTCACCTTTTCTTTCTCCACATAAAGCATGGCACTATGCACATTTTTCTAACAATAACATTTATCTAACAATTTAATGCCTGACACATAAACATCGCATACTGTAAGTGCACATAACATTTAAGTCTGCATACCATCCTCTACATGCTTTTTTTTCAATTCATAAGGTAGTCCCACGGTGATTTGTAACTCCTCAGATCCGGATCACTACTTGATCTTGTTAAAGAAAATAATAATAATATTATTTCATATTATCTATATTTTATGACAATTATGGTATGGATATTATTGGTTCACCCATGACAATAGGAAATAATAATGGCTGCATGGCAACAAGTCCCTGTCGTGAGCCAGGAGGTAATGAGTTAGGTTGGTGAAACAAAATGGTCTTTGTTCTACTGCATAATTAACACTAATTAGTATTATGTATTCCCAGCAGAAATTTATCCCCCAGTTTTATATTTTAAGGAATATTGTTTGTTACTGACACAAATAAGAGACTTGTAATGGACTTATAATACCATGTAAAAATAGTAATATAAATAAACTGGCTAGTCGTTAATGGCGAAGACATAGTAGTCAGAGTATGTGTTATTTGAACCTGATTCCGATAGCCCATTTTCATAGTTGAGACCGATTTAATTCTTGAGTACAATTTTTTGAGGCAGATACCTTGAAATACAATTACTAGTATGTTTCTGTATGCCCTCTAAGATATTGCATATTCAGATTCTTACCAATGGGCGCAATAGATACATGGACCCCTCGCCTCACAAAATTGATAATTGCAATAGCCCGATTATGTATATTATTACATAGAATCAAGCATAGATATAATACATGACTAAGGGTTTTATACATTTTATATGTTATATTCTAGGTAAATCCGATAATGGTGTAAAGAGGTTATATTTCACTTGTGAGCCATTTTTCATAAGTGTCTATGGATTAGACATTAAAAGCCTTTTCAATCGTGTGTAAAACTGAATTTAGCCCCTTCTGAAAAAAGTATACCAAAGAAACAATAAATTCTTTTAATATAAAATTATACAGTTCTGTTTTCAATCATAAAACAAAGGACAATCACCTTGACTTGAATGATCTCTTACTGAAAGAGTCTTGTCATTTTTTGGAAAAACTATATATAATGAAAATTGTAGTAAATTTACTCATAGGAAAGACATTCATGTTCCGCTGCAATAACTAATGCCATTGAAGGGATCATGATAAGAACATGATCCCCATTAAGGAGGTGTCTAGATAAATACGATGACATTATGTCAACCATAAATCTAGAGGGGCTCAAACCGCTTTGAACAGGAGGTCATGGGAAATCAGAATAGTCAAGTGAATTACTGCCATTGGAGTAATATAGATATACCAACTCCTTGTAGGGATGGTGAGGAGTTAATAAATAACTTGGAATCTCTTAGCACCGAATTCACAAGGACAAACATATACCTGCACCAATTGATAGAGGAGAACAATTTTAGTGATAATTCTAGATGTATTAAAGTTATAATTTAAGGATACAGCCGAGAGGATTTACCTGTATCTGAAATTTTGAAAGAAGATCAAGAAGATGGAAACATGGAATCATGATACTTCACACGAAAAAAAATAATAATACATGAAATTTGAATGAAGGCAGTGTCATGCCAGTAGAATGGCTACAACACCTGTTAAGTGAAGTGTGAACACTGGAGGTTCAGGTCTATCGACATTAAAGGTAAATAGGAGATCAAGCTTTTCATATATATATCCCCTACCAGCCAAAGTATCGAACCTGAAGATTAGTAACCCCTATTAGTATTTGAGAAAGAAGAAAAGAAAACTAACGCCTAAAAATAATATATATAATATATATATATATATATATATATATATATATATATATATATATATATATATATATATATATATATATATATATATATATATATATATAAATGAATTTTATGACACTATATGCTTGGTAGGGTAGAATGAGGTTTTCTGCCGAGGTGGTAGAGGTGGCATCTTTGCCATAACTCAACCAATAATCGAAGGCCATCCTCTGAGAAGCTAGAAATTAGCAGACTTTAAGTAAAAATTAGATGAGGCTTATTAATACTATTCCAATTATTCTTCTTGGCAAATAGTTTTCAAAATATTATATTTAACCAATAGATTCGCCATAGATTAGATGTTGTAAGCTCATGTAAGCTCTACTTTGGCACATGTTCTTTCATAGTTGCTCCCTTTCATTGTGTCATGGGTTTGAATACAGCTCTGCTTACGCACATGTTCAATGTTGTTAGTTTATATATAAATAGATTAAAGTCGAGGGAAAAGTTTGCTGGTTTCCTAAAGAACTGAGACAAAGCCTGAAAAATGATGAAACAATTAACAAGTAATCATTACAGTCAATAGTATACATTCGAAAACTGAAGCTAAACAAGCATTAAATTTTGTGCTATATCTAATATCTATAACATATTGTGATGTAGGCGAGTTCATTGGGAAAACATACTAGTCACTGAGCTAATAGAATGACTAGAACAGTGTTAAGCCTGTCAGAAGCGAATAGAATGAACATAACAATGTTATCCTTGTGAGCGTATGGAATTAATTTGGACATACATCAACCAAAAATAGACTGGAGGATGCTTGAAAATTTCAGAAGACAATCAACCTTCTCAAATGTTTTATGTTCACTGTTTGACGCACTACCGAAAGCATTGCCGATTCACAAGCACATGCAAATACCCATGTACCATGTAGTCAGGCAGCTCACCATGTGGCCTAGCACCTGGCCATGTTGTCTGGACAGAAGATATGCGTTGTAGCCTAAACATATTACATGACCAAGAGACCAGACCAAGAGATCAGATCAAGAGATACTTACATATATTAGCAATAAGAAAAACAACAACATTTAATGTTAGAAAACTAATGTTGATATTAGTTTAAGCTTTGGAAATACGAATCAAAAAAATTAAGTTAACCATCATATTATAGCCTTTTTGCCTTATAATTTAGTGTATTTTTCTAAATAAAAAGCCAATAAGACAAGAAAAAAACTTATTGGTAATTGAAACAATGTCTCTATTTGATAAATTGAATGACTATACTCCTTGAAACGAAAAGGCCAAACTTTAACTTAGTGTTCAACTTCTCCCCTAGATTAATGCTATCTCTTAAAAAACTATTACTAATCCTCCATTGCTGGAGGCACTAGGGACTAATAAGGACACTATTGGAAATAGGTAAAAGAGGCATTAACGAAGTACCATTTTCTTTTAGTTTTAAATCTACCTATTCAATGATTTAAATTATGGTATTGATAGTGGTCTGTATGTTATGGTTGATCGCGATATGTTTTATTGAAAAATAAAAAAGTGGAATTTCCTCCATCTCATGATCGAGATAATTTGGATAGAAAGACTAAACACTTGTTTAAATATTTGGTTAAACAAAAGTAGTTGTTAATTTCTTAACATGTATGATTATTAGAAGATTTAGTATTTCAGATTTCTAATTGACTAATAAAGAATGAATACTTGTAGAGTAGAAGTAAAATGGTGTATATTGGGATTATTTAACTGTCTTAATGCAATATATTTGAAACAAGTTCAATGAAATTCATAAATGAAAAATGTATATCAGTTTCCTTTCTCAATATTTGTATATAGTGTAGATTTAAATATGATATTGTATATTATTTAGAAAAGATAAATTAAATGTGAAATTTGTAAATAAGGAATTTATAAATATTTCTTCGAAAAAAGAGATAGGAATCATATTACTTTTTAGTTTTATTATTAAAAATTTAACTCTAAAATATTTAAGAACGTATCTTTGATAGTTTAGAAGCTTATCTGGCTTTATATTAATGTAATGCCTTTGACCTTTTAAAATTTCTTTGTATCTTTCTATCTTGTTCCTTATTTAGAAGTAACTCTTTGAACAAAGAGATAAGGAATCATATTATTTTTTTAGTTTTATTATTAAAAATTTAGCTCTAAAATATTTTAAGTAGGTACCTTTGATAGTTTAGAAGCGTATCTGGCTTTATATTAATGTAATGCCTTTGACCTTTTAAAACTGCTTTGTATCTTTCTATCTTGTTAGATTTTTAAAGAAATGTGGGCCTCTATCTTTCCTTTTAAATTGCTTTGTATCTCTCTCTTTCTTTCTATTTGTATTATCAACGAAACGTGGGCCTCTGCTTACCTGCTCCGAGAAGAAAATAGCTTTCGTGCTGGTCATGACTGTTAGTAGTGCGATGCCCATATCATAGCATAGAAGGCTGAAAGAGATCCACATGAACCAGAGAAACGCAATCTGAAGCGACTCAACAAAGGGAGCAATGGCAATGGAGGAGCAGGTGAAACTCTTAGGTTGGCTTCGCAGTCCCTTCGTAACGAGGGTTCGCATAGCACTTGCTCTGAAAGGGATCCAGTACGATTTCATAGAGGACGAAAGTGAAAATAAAAGCCAGCTGCTGCTGAAATCGAACCCTGTTCACAAGAAGGTTCCTGTGTTAATCCACAATGGAAAAATTGTTTGCGATTCTATGATTATTGTGCAGTATATTGACGAGACATGGGACACAAAGGTGCCGAATCTTATGCCCAAATATCCATACGAGCGAGCCATTGCCCGCTTCTGGGCTGCTTTTGTAGACGATAAGGTAACTGAATTCATTCATAATCACCTTCACCCGGATCGCATAGATCCTTTGATTATCTGGCTTTCGGGTTTTTGAAAGATTCTATTAATTTTACATATTCTCTTTCTAACATTAGTTATGGCTGCATCGATCCTTTGTTTATCTGCGATTTGGGCTTTCAAAAGTTTCAATTGATATTTCTTATTCTGTTTCTATTACGAATTATAGCTGGCTACAGCGCATTTTAAGTGTTTGGGGAGTTTTGGTGGGGCAAGGTGAGAAGCAACAAAAAGCGGTGGAAGAATCGTTGGCTAACTTTTTGTTGTTAGAGGACGCTCTGCGAGCGAGCCGCTACTCGGGAAACGCGTATTTTGGAGGGGATGAAATTGTTTTCGCTGATATCGCACTGGGCGGGTCGTTGGTATCTGTAAATGCCGTCGAAAAGGTTACCAATACAGTTTTAGTTGATCCAGAGAAGATGTCGTTGTTATGTGCATGGATAGACCGATTCTCTCAAATCGATCTAGTGAGAGGAATTTTTCCAGATCCGGCCAAGGTATTGGAACGTCATTCCAGCCAAAGAGCCAAATTTACGTCACCACTTGTTGGCAATTAGGGAAGGCCATCTCAGCTGATAAAATTAGGGTGAATAATCCATATTTTGGTGGGTGCTTTACTGGACCCGCAACCTATTTTATGTTGGTTATCTGTATGAGTCCTAGAGTGATTTGGAGCTTTTATAAATGTGGAATATGATTGAAATATTTATTTTAAAGTTTAGAATTTTTGACGAATTTTATTAATTTTAATATGAAAATTGTAAAATATTTAGAATATTTTTATAAAAATATTTACATTTTTACAGATTTTATATAGTTATTTTAAAAAATTTATTCAAAATTGACAAATATTGTTTTTGGAAAAAGTATGGAAATTTTATTCTAAGAAATTTTAACAAATTAGTTTTTGAAAAAACTGAAATTGGAAAATATTATTTTAAAAAAAAAACATAAAAAATTAACCTATACACTAATATTAACCCCTAAAATTTTCCTAATATTTTATCCATATCATTTTAATAAATACATAGAAAATTCCTCTATTAAATGCATAGCTTGACCAGTTCTTTTAAAGCCGATGGAGTCAAAGAAGTTTGACCTGATCCGGCTAAGCTATTCGAATTTATATCCGCAATGACAGCCAAATTTAGATCACGCATGCTGGTAACTAGATAGAGCCACGTTGACCTAATAAAACGAGGGTAGAGGGCAATGTTGTTTTAATGTTGTGAGTTTGAACGTTGGAATAGTTATGTGAATTTGAATGCGTGTATGAATTGGTGGGCCATATAGCTCGCTGTCCTAGTCAGTGTTGTAATTGATATCGTTCCATGGTTGCTGTTAATTTATTTTTGTGAAAGTTGGATTTATGTTTCATGTGAGTTCATGTTCGTGAATGAACTGATGGGTCAACTCGTTGAGTCAACTAAGCTACACACCTCGTTCATTGGTGAAAGATTCAGAGCTTCCCAAGTCGAAATAACTCAAATTTCAAAGATCACATCCCAGCAAAATAAGTATAAATATGAGGCTACTCTCTAATTATAGATTCTAACTCCAGTTCTCCTGGAAATATTGATAGTATACATTATCCATTCTCTCGTTATAAATTCCAACTCGAGTTCTCCTAAAAGATTGGTAGTTATATACAGTATAAAAGTTTCTTAACTTCCAGCTCTCCAATAAAAAAAATAGAAAAACGTTATTAGCTAAATACAGAAAAACAAGTGGAAACCAATGAAATTGTTGGGAATAGAGGTGTTCAAACCTAGAGTACCTGAGGAGACCAAATCTTGCCCCAGATCTTGCCTTGTAATTTTTCCACACTTCTGCAAGATCCATGTAATGGCCACAAACAACATATGATTATTCAAAATGGATAAATTTTACTGCCATAAGCAATAGTTATTTCTTCTACTAAGAAATCAAATACTTAAAAGTAAATGGAAGGTGGAGAACGCCGAAAGTGGAGGCTAGATGGCGTGCAGAAATTGATGTCACGAATCATCGCACGCATTACCTCTATGACCACATGTAGTTGGAATTTGAATTTTGATTTTATAGAAATCATACCTTATAGACGTCGAAAATATGCTTTATAATTAGATATTTCAATAACTTTATCTCTACACAGAATCATTCATTACCTCATGAATTAGATTATTGAAGGTCTCTGAGAAGCCTTTCTATCTCTGTGGGATCTCTTCACAGTGTTTTTGGATTTATGATATCAAGTTTGGACGAAGGGTGAAATTGAAGAAACTAATGCCTGAGTTTTTGACATGTTTGTGACAGCTAGAGCTAATAAGTTGGTCCTCTTCATCGAATAACTGTTTATCCCATTTTTTGTTTTGGAATTGCCACATTGCTCTTCCTAATCTCCACGTTTCCATTTGTATTCGTTGAACTGAAGCCCATCAAACTCTATTTATAGATAATGTAATTTCTTGTTTAGGGTAATGTGTTTTAGTGAGTATTGTTAGTGATAAAGCTTTGTTACTTGTACACTGTAACATCTATGTGTGAAAATAGAGATACTCTATTTTTTTATTGTTTTGCAATAGAGGTTCTTTGTACCCTTTTTTACTGTTTGGAGTTAAAAGTTATGACAGTGATTTCCTGAATATGATATCTGAGCTTTTTTGTTTCTCATAAACTATAGTTGATAATCATTGATCAGTTTTTTCAAACAGAGTTTATTTTTCTCGAAACTATATTTTCTGGGCGTGACTCCTGAGTGAACACTTATATCCATTTTGCCCGCATTCTTCCTGCTAGCTCGTAGAGTTGGTTTGTGGTTGTTTGGCGTCGAGAAGAAGGAGCCAATGGCCCAAAATAATAGTTTCGTCCAAGACCAAATTCCTCTTCTTTTCTATGGTGAAAATTCCAAGTGGCTGGAGTGTGAAAATGAGAACTTCTCTCATCTCACAAGATTTATGGATGCGTGTTTCTGCAGGGTACACAAGAGCCACTGGATCAAAGCATTTATAATGAATTATCATATGATCAAAAGACAAAATTGAAGGAGAATAGAAAAAAGGATTCTAAGGCTTTGTTTATTCTTCAAACAGTAAGTTGATATTTCAATTTTTCCAAAGATTGCAAGAGTAATGTGGAATATCCCAAGATGCTTGGGAAACCTTAGAGAAGGTATACAAGGGTCTGTATAAAAGTTGTCAAACTTAAAATGTTGAGAAGAGATTTTGAGTCTCTTTCTATGAAAGAAAATGAAAGTGTTGAATTTTTTATTACTAGAGTTCAAAATATTGTTAATTGTATTCATGCTCATGGTGAAAGTCTTGAAGATAGAAGGATTTTAGAAAAAGTGTTAAAACATCTTCCTAATAATTTTGGTCATGTCAATATTGCTATAAAAGAATCAAGGGATTTAACACAACTAACCCTTGCTGATCTATTTGGAAGCCTTCAAGTACATTAAGAAATGTTGAAAAAGAATGAGGAACTTTTGGATCAAGCTTTCCAAAGCAAGTTGAAAGTAGTATATGATATGAAGGAACAATCATCCATTGTTAGAAATTTTTTTTCTTCAACATCATTTAGAGGAGGTAAAGGTCATGGAAGAGTCAGAGGTAGAGGTGGCAGAAGTAGAGGAAGAAGCAACAATTCTTGCAAAGGTCATTTTCACTGCACTTACTGTAATAAATATGGTCACCTTGAAAGCCATTTCTTTCAAAAGAAAAGAGATACCTCTCATTCAAATTTCAACAACAAAGAAGGTGAAAATTCTCAAACTCTGTTTCTCACATGTAACAAACTTGAAGCTTGTAATGATTTTACATAGAATTTAGATAGTGGTTGTTCAAACCATATGACTGGAAATAAAAATTTGTTTGTGAAGTGAAATGAGAATGTGAAAGGCACAGATAGTTTTGGAAATGATAATGAAGGAGATGTAATGGGAAAAGGTACTATTGCCATATGATTTAAGAATGGAAAAATGATGTATGTTCAAGATACCTTGTTTGTTCCAAACTTAAGGAACAACTTGATGAGCATAGGGCAACTAAATTCCAACAATTATAAGATTGTTTTTGAAGAAAAATATAGTAAGATGTTTTACAACAATGCCCTTGTTGCTGAAGTTCCCATGACTGATATTAGGATGTTTTTGTTAAGAATGGAATCAAATGCAGTTTGTTTGAAGGCCTTAGTCGATGATTCTTGGCTTTGACACAAAAGGTTTGAACACCTTAATTTTGGATCTCTGTCCCTTATGCAAAATAAGAATTTACTAAGAGGTTTTCATTCTTCCATAGAGTCCAATAATAAGATATATGAAGGTTGTGCCATATGGAAGAAACAAAGAGCAAGTTTTCCTCATTACAAGTTTAGACCATATGAGCCACTAGATTGACTACATTCAGATATTTGTGGCCTTATGTAAACCTTGTCACTTGGAAGCAACAAGTATTTTCTTGTATTTGTAGATGATTATTGAAGAATGTTTTGGGTTTATTTCAAGTTAGAAATCTCAATGTTTTAGTTGTTTTAAAAATTTTAAAGTTTGTGTAGAGAAGGAATGAGGATATTATTTGAATGTCTTGAGAACTGATCGAGGTGGAGAGTTCACCTCCAATGAATTTAAGGAAATTTTCAGCTTACATGGCATTAAGAAGGAGTTAACTACAGCTTACACTCCTCAAAAAAATGGAGCAGCGGAGAGGAAAAACATAACAGTGGTAGAAATGGCCAGATGTATGTTGTGAGAAATGTGTTTTCCAAAAATGTATTTGGGAGATGTAGTCCATTCAGCCATATATATTCTCAAGGGAAGTTCTACAAAGATGGTAAAATATTCTACTCCTTATGAAGCTTGGTTTTATAGAAATCCTAATGTTTCTCATTTTAAAATATTTGGGTCTACATGCTTTGTTTATATTCCTAGTCAAAAAAGGCAGAAGTTAGATGAAAAATCTATAATATGTGTTTTCATTGGATATTCAGAAGAAAGTAAGGCTTATAGATGTCATGGTTAACTTACCAATAAGCTTTATGTTAGTAGATATGTGATCTTTGATGAAGGGGAAGTTTATTTCAAGAATGAAGGAGAATCTAAAGTGATGAATCCACATATTGAAGGCTTAATTTTTGATAATAATGATGAGTCTTTGCAGCCCTCTACATCACGATATATGGGCTCACCTTCACGAAGTTCACCATTGAGGGTATCTTCATCCTCTCCAACAATAAGAACTCATGTTGATAGCCAAGCAATATCTCCATTCAGTCCTCCTAGAAAAACAAAAATTTTAAAGGAAATATACAAGACCTCTAGGTATTCTGATCATAATTTTGCTCTTCTTTCTTTTGCACTTGTTGAAACTTTTAGTTTTAATGAAGCTTGTTCTAATGAGTTATGGATGTAATTCATGGAAGATTATATTGCACAAATACAGAAAAATAACACATGGGTGTTAGTTGATTTTAGTAATGGAAAATCCACTATTGGCGTAAAGTGGATTTACAAACTTAAATTAAAGATGGATGGCAGCATTTCAAAACATAAAGCATGTTTGGTTGCACAAGGATATGTGCAACAAGAAGGCATTGACTATGATGGGAATTTTGCTCTGGTAGCAAGAATGGAAACAGTAAAGATATTTCTTCCCATTGCATCTCAGTTAAAGTTAATTGTTTATCAAATGGATGTTAAATATGCTTTCTTAAATGGATATTTAAAGGAAGAAGTTTATGTTGATCAACCTAAGGATTTCATTATTTACGGTAAACAAGATAAGGTGTAAAGGCTTAAGAAGGAACTTTATGGTCTTAAGCGAGCCCCTATAGCTTGGTACTCTAAAATTGATGATTTTCTTCATGATCATGGTATTGTTAAATGTTCTTTTGAGTGTGTTGTCTACAAAAGGGTTGTTGGGTTAGATTTAATCATCCTTTGCTTATATGTAGATGATTTAATCTTCAATATCACCTCATTTCCACTTATGCAGGAGTTTAAAGGGGCAATGAAATCATAATTTGAAATGTTTGATTTGGGAGAAATGCAATATTTTTTGGGAATGAAAATTAAACAAACAACTAAAGGTATATCTATTTGTCAAGCTAAATATATTTAAGACATGTTAAAGAGGTTTATGATGCAAAATTGTAAACCTGTGAGCACTCTTGTAATTGGAGTAAACTGGTGAAAGATGATGAAAGTCCACTTTGTGATGCTACCCTTTTAGATCTCTGATTGGCAGTGTTATGTATATGACATCCACTAGGCCAGACATTATGTTTGTTGTGAGTCTAATTTTTAGGTTCATGCATCAACCTCACGAGTCCCATTGGAGGGCAACCAAAATGATTCTTAGATATGTAAGTGGTACTAAATTTTATGGATTGTTTTATGCCTCTCCTAATGATTCAAATGTTGTAGCATACATAAATGCAGATTGGCTAGGTAGCTTTGATGGTCGAAAGATTACATCTGGATATGCTTTTATCTTTGGGGGAAACCTTCTTTCTTGTAGTAGAAAAAAGAAACACACTATTGAATTATCTACATCTGAAGAAAAATATATTGATGTGTCATAAAAAAGCACACAATCCAGTTCATTGTAAAGGTTGGTGGAAGACTTGGGAATAGAAGTCTGTAAACCCATCAAAGCTTACTGCAATAATCAAAGTACTATCTCCTTGAAAAATAATCCAGTCTTCCATAGCAGAAGCAAACATATTGAAATTCGACATCACTTCATTAGAGATCTTGTCCAACAAGAATTTCTCTTTTCTAAATTTTGTAAATTTGAAGATCAGCTTGCAGACATTTTTACTAAGGCTCTTCCAAAGGATCGATTAGAGAAACTTAGATCATAGCTGGGAATCCTCAAACTTGACATTATGGGGAAGATTGAAGGACTAATGCATGCGTTTTCCTCATGTATGTGACAGATGGAGCTAATAAGTTGGGCCTCTTCATTGAATAATTGTTTCTGCCATTTTTTATTTTGGAATTGCCACGTCTCTCCTCCTAATCTCCACGTTTCTATTTGTATTCGTTGAATTGAAGCCCATCAAACTCTATTTATAGAGGATGTAATTTCCTGTTTAGGGTAACATGTTTTAGTGAGTATTGTTAGTGATAAAGATTTATTATTTGTGTAGTATAACAAAGACTGTAGTCTCAAATTTCTATGTGTGAAAACATAGATCCTCTGTATTTTTATTGTTTTGCAATAGAGGTACTTTGTACCATTTTTTACTGTTTGGAGTAAAATGTTATGAAACTGATTTCCTCAATATGATATCTGAGTTTTTTTTCACATAAGCTATTGCTGATAATCAAAGATCATTTTTTTCAAATAGAGTTTATTTTTCTTGAATCTGTATTTTTTGGGCGTGTCTCCTCAATGAGCACTTAAATCCATTTTACCAGATTCTTCAGAATTTGGTTATGAGCTTTCACTATTTCAATTCTTCGTAGATGTGATTTAGCATATCATGTTTGGACAAATTTTCTGGGTAAAATTGTTTAAAGGCTCTCTCTATTTCAATGCTTAGCAGAAGCCACCTAATTATTTTCCGTTAGTGACAGATTGGAGTGAACCCTGCCCATTGGAGTTGAACATGTATGAAGCCACCTATCGAGCTGTGGATTGAAGAGAGGGAGAAAGAAAAGCCACCTAAAGACTTATGCCTCAAATGGAATTAGAGGTCTGCAAACAGACGTAAGAAGAGCTCGCCATTTCGCTAGCTTCTAGTAATATAGAGTGTGTCTGTCATTACTTTTCCTTTATGATGTACATGTTGAAATATTAAGAAATTGGATCTAACACGAACAGGGTTCAATGGTGGTCGTGAAGGCGAGTATGGGATCACGATAGATGTAGACAAATTTCTTGCAATTGTTGAGTAGTGTGCAGTCCCTTATTCTCTCAGTTAGTTTTGCAGTTCAATCTGTCATACTAAACCTCTAATTAGGTACCCATAAACCTCTAATTTTGTACCCCTAATTCTGTTAGGGGAGGGACTCTTGTTCAGATTTTGTCAGAGACGACGAACCTTAATAGTGCCATGAAGATAAACCTCACAATAGAAAAGCCTTCGATTTAAAAATGAATTTTTATTACATACAAAATTAATGGCTTGAATATGAATTTTAATTATATTTATTGAAAAAATATTCATATGTTTATAAATATAAATCCAATTATGTATAACTAAATTTTATTTTTTAATTGTTATATATTAAGATCCTAGAAATATATGCATAGGAATTAAGCTCACTCCTATAATATATATATATATATATATATATATATATATATATATATATTTGTGTTTAGAAGTTTATTCTAAATATAGAATATAGGTGAATCCTAGGCTTTTTAAACTTCAAACATTATGTCACATTTTATTTCCACATTATATTAAAATAAAATATTAAACTGATACTTAATTTAGTATTCATTTCAAAAATATCATATTATTAAAAAAATTAATATTTTATTTAATGATAATAATTTATAATAAAATTTTAATGGTATATGTGAATTATATTTTTTTAAGAAACTCATAATATAAAATAATAATTGTTATATTTATTTTTTATTAATTATTATTAAAATAACATTTCATATATATTTTAAATAAAATCACTAAATTCGGTGTTAAATATTTTTATATTATATCTATAATTATTGTATTAAATAATAATAATTATAAATTTCGTTGATATTTTTTAATGCATTTTTGGATATTAAAAAAACGTAAAACTTCAAATGAATATACCCATCGAGACAAAGCTTTGCTGACATTAAAATATCTTTTGTAAAAATAAATGAAGAGTAAGTACAGGAGTTATATGATGAGTTCATTCATATGTGATGATAATATATATGTAAAATAAAATTTTACAGTTTAAAACAAATATACGAGTATGAAAATAAATATATTTATGTAGTAAAAAATTATATTAAAAAATCATATTCTATTATAAAAATAATTAAAAAAACAACTTATTACGTGACATGTATAAATTTTGTATGACAATTGTAAATTTTATTATTATGTTGATTTCAACTATATGAAAATTATAAATTTTATTATCATATTAATGTTAGCAATATTACAATTATAAATTTTATTATTATATTAATTTCAATGATGATGATATTAATATTCATTAAAATTAATGTGGTTTATTGGATTTCAAGAAAAGAGTTTAAAGACGATTTTTCAAAATCTTGTTTTTATGATTAAAGAGAAGAGATAGAAGCGCTCCAAGATCACTGTATATGGGCTAGTTGAATAAGTGAAGAAGATTGGAAGTGTGACAGATGTTTGGGAATTGAAAGTGGATGTGAGTAAGAGTCAGACAGTGTAAAAGGAAGTGTTTTTCATCTTCCACCTTCTTAGTATCGAAAATCTAACAAATTCTATCATGCCACGGAGTTCTAGGAATAGTCCACTGCCCAGTTTAACTTCGAAGCTCATGAGAATTATTTCTTATCCTAGCGATGTTCATTTTCTTCTTAGTACTAGTCAACACATAGAGATAATTCAGGTTAGAAATGGTAGGGTTGATCACCTCCTTATAGTATCTTAGCTTCCTTTTACCCTCCAGCTCCTTATCCTCCCACAACTTGTCTTTAACGTTGGAGGTATTAATATCTTTGACACTATCTTTGCTTTCGATACTGATCTCCTCTTTAGTATCCAAATGGTTGAGCTAACACTGACCATCCTTATTGATCTCTATGAGATCTTAATTAAAATGTGCTTGAGGGTTTGTAAATTACAAATGTTAAAATTGAGTTTTTGAGAGCTGTTATGTTATTTTTAAACACATAAAGCATGAAAATAAACTCTGAAATATGCATAAATAAGAGACAAATACACCATAAAAATAATCAAAAGATAGCAAATAATGTAGGATTTCACCCCTCATGGGCTATGTCTCCTTAGTCCATCTTCCAATGGCTTGGCCCTTTTTTTATTATGCTCAAAATGGTGATTACATACATTTACATTGTTCAAATACCTTCAAAACATGTTCCATCATCTTCAGAATACACAAAATACCTGTCTAGTTTCTTTCTGATCAAAAATTGGTCAAAAAATGAAGATGTTACAAGCCTCACTAGTTTTGATTGTAACCGCACCACAATTTCCCCAAGATTAGGACCGGTCCTACAATTCCACCCTGTTTTCGGCTAAGAGGGATAATTTTATGGAATTCCTGGAAAAAAATTTAGATCATCAATTTTCCTAATACTACCAATAATCTGAATTTCAAACAATATATAGTATGGTTAAATTAAAAAACAATTAATAAAAAAATGTTCGGCGGTTCCGCCGGCGATCAGTGAGTAGTTGTCGCATGGGTTGTTCCCCACTACATGTGTAATGGTTATGGTTATGGTGGGGCGGTTAGGGCCTAGCCCCTGACCCCCCTACCCGCGGTCCTGTGGCGTGGAGGTGGCGAGGGGCTAGGACTTAGCCTGACCCCCAACCATAATATACATTAAATATAAAATTACCACCATCGTTTAACAAGGAACTTCGGAAGTCCATTGGTAAGACGATGTGTTGTTTGGAGAGAGGTCACCATATCGATTTTGGTGGAGTGTTAGCTGATACCTTAAAGATATTTTGGTGGGCTCCGTGTTGCTACGTGGTGGCCTTCGGTTGGGCCATGTGGCAGCATGTGGTTGGTCATCAACCCAACCAATAAAAATTTAGCAAACTATAACCAATAAGATTCAGACAAGTGGCGAGGCTAGATTGTCCTAAAAAAAATTACCTTTCGACCAACCAGAAGAGGCCATGTTTAGGTTCCACACCATTCCGACAACTTCCATTTTTTAGCATAACTTTGAGCACTTGATCACACCTCCCCACTGGAAGATTTTGGACCAAAAATATCTTTTATTAATGAACATGTGGATGAGGGTACAACCCCCTCACCCTTCGAATCTCAATCCATTGGAATTTTCCTAAATTCAACAATTTGTGCTTTTCATGAAAACTAATCTTTTTCCTTGATTCTAAAGACTCTGTCTTGGTGTTGTAGATATCATCTTGGTGCAATTTCCTAGAATTTGTAGAAAAAAAAAATGTCCTTGAAGAAACAAACATGTTCCCTCCTCGGTCGTCATTCAAAGGAAACTTAAACAACTCGAAATTCTTCTCACGTCAAAAGTTGTTGACATAACGATGTTTAGCAGGTCTCACCTTATACTTAGCTCGACTCTTGACCAGATGTGATTGCCATCACTATGCAGCATCCCATTTCAAAGACAATACATTGTGAAACCCACAAGAAGAACTTTTCAACCCAATTTCCTTTTTTTCTCTTTGATCTTTGCACTCTCTTGAACCGACATCTTGTTCACATCACTGCTTAATAATGATGCATGCTTTTGCAATTTTACCACATCTTGTTGACCTCTTTTGAAAGGAAACATGTTAGACTCCTGAAACATATTATCACAACCATTAGAAACCTCAACGAAATCATAATTTTCATTTGATGCATCACCTTGAAAGTCCTCATTCACAACATCTTCATGCTTGAATATTAACAAAGCAATATTGTGACTAGCATTCAAAATTCTCTTCATTTTTCTAGCATGCATAACAAACAAACTCGCTTTCTTACTATGCACTCTAACAATATACTCAATCCCATTATTGAACAAGTGATACTTGTTATCATGGTGATGAAAGATTTATCTCCTATCATAAAGATATGGGCTACCCAAAAAAATACCAGAAATATCAAGCGGAACAAAATCAAGTTCAACTTCATCAAGAAAGTTTGCAGTGATTGCAAATCTAATTATGCACTTCCTCGTCACCTGCAAATTTGCGTTCTTACATATCCAACCTAAAGGATAAGGTCTTGGATGAGGAATGGTTTCTAAATTCAACTTCTTGACTAAGTCTTCAGAAATAAGGTTTGCTTCTGAACCACTATCAAATATGCCATCAATCTGGGTATGATTTTAAATAACCCTATCATGCAAAAGGTTCAATTATTGTTTCGTTCAGTATTATTTAGACAACTTAAAGAACTAGTAATTTCAATGTCCTTACCTTTCAAACCCATTGCGATGATATTTTTTTCATCTCCGGAATCAGAACCTAAATCATGTTTTATTGTAGCAGTTATCTTCTCCTTCTCCTTCTTTTTAATCTTGTTGGGTCTCATCTCTAGATGAAGTTTCCAAAAATGATCTTCATTATGCCCAACTTTGGAACAATGCTTGCATGTGAGTTTTCCTTTCTCCATATCTATGGAAACATTCTTCTTACCTTTAGCCTTGAACTTACCCTTTCTTTTCTCTTCAGACTCAAAGGTATCCTCACTTGTCTCATCTAAAATAGGTTTCCCTCTCACCTCTAGATGTGTGGCATGTACACATACTTCATCTAAATTTGAAGGATTAAACATGATAATAATATGTCTTAACTAACTAACTAGTGCTTTGAGGCATTGTTCATGGATTTTGATGCCCCAAATATTTATATAGGACCCAAGCCATGGATTTCCTCGCTAGATTATTCCTAGGGCCTTAGGGCACACATCTATTGCTCAAAATGACATAACGACACCAAAATCCTTATTCATATGTCAATCATACACTCAAGAGGTGACATGTAGTTGTTTGACACATCATTCTTGGCCTTGGATGGCTAGAAGCTTCCTTTAGGGACTAAGTTCCATGTTTCTTCCCTTAGTCATGTACAAGGCCCTAAGTACCATATCTATTGCTAAAAAAATATAGTGATATCTATATGCCTAGTTAGAGGAAAAATACACCCTTAATACGTCATTTGCGGCGATTTAATGTGTAATTCTTAGCCCCAAAATCCCATAAGATTCCATTGGGACCTACATCTTTGGTTTGATCCGTAATCCATATGTAGGGTCTATAGAATTATACTTAATTTTTAAAAAATTATAATGCCAACTATCCCAATCTATACACTAAGAATAGCTTGGGACGATCCTCCCTCATGGTTCAACATATCATTGATAGACATAGACTCCTAGAAGCATCCTTTATGATCTAAGGAGTGGGTTCATTCTCTTAATAATTTCTAAGGATCTAAGGCCCATAACGAGTGCTCAATGTCTCCTAATGATGCCCATATCTCCAGTAGAAGGCCAAATATCCCCTTGAGAAGTCATTTATGAGTTGAGGCATCATTCATGACCCTTAATAAATAGAAACTAACTAAAACCTTAGGGCTTAGATGTGTTGCTATGAGGTGTTTTATTTGGCATTGGATTCCTACAATATTTGTATTTCAACTAAAGCTTCGATTCCCCACCTGAACCATATAAAAACGCTGCAAATTTTATTGATATTTTTCATGGAAATTGAGCTTGAAATGCTATGTTTGTAGCCGAAGGTTATTGTTTCCTTGCCCTAATTAATGTTGAGGGCCTCAGGTTGTTGTTTCCCTACAACAAATATGGTTAAGGCCCTCTACTGAGGGTTTATATCATTGTTTGTAGATCTTAATCGTGGTACATAAGTATAAGAATCTTCAATTAGAGGTTAAGGTATTATTTAACCTCTTTACCTAGTTTAGGCATCTAGACCTATTTCCAATGCACACAACCAACTCACCACACTTGTATCCCACTTGTATCCCTATAAAAAATGCTATAAAATACTAGTGTTGGTTCAAGGAATTATTTAAGGCCATTGAGCCCAAGAAGATTAAAAAATATTTGGAGTTTTTTTTCCTACCTTCACCATGTTCATGAGCCTAAAACCCAACTTTTGTACATAATTACTTCTAATAACATCTATGCAAAACATTTCTTTTATATCAATGAAATTCTATGTAAAATATTTCTTTTATATCAATAAATCCTTTTCGAGGGTTTTTTAGCCATCAAAGATGGATATGAATGTTATTAAAAGTAATGTCAAATGTTAATAACTATGCATTAAACCACTAATTGGCCTCATTCTTGTCCATCCTATCTGTTGAATATCCTTTTATGCTCATCCAACCGAAAAAAAATTAAAGTAGGAAAACAATCATTAACTTACTACATTATATTTCATATTCACCCAAAAATAAAATGATATCTATTAAATATCACTTTATTCTGATCTAAAAACAAAATATAATGATAGGAAACCCATCATTGGCTTATTACATGATATTTGGTATTTAATATTTACGCAAAATTAAAATCATGGAAAATTATTTTCCAAACAGAAAAGCCATTGACAATGTGCGGAGAAGTTGCTTGGTCCTTGCGTTGCAAAGAAGTCAACATAGTTAATTTTATTCCAAATATTTAATGGAGTATAATGTTTTAAAAACTAGTTAATAAACCAGTCATTCTTCAAAAGTTAATAATATAGTGCATCTTTGAAAAGCGTTCACAAATGAGTGGCTACACATTTAATAAAATGGAGGGTCAGTAAAGCCGTCTGCAGATAGCTACAAGGACTTCGAAGTACGAGAGAAAAAGGAATACAAAATGATTTTCAAACATCGATGGATTGCAATGTTGTGAAAATCAATTAACTACGGCTTTCTGATACGATGTGTGAGGAGGCAGGAAGGTAGGTGGGATGAACCTTGTCATCAGGTCTCTATCACTCTGATGCATTATGAATGCGTATAAAATTTCATAAAATTAAAACGCAGAAGAAGAATAAATTAATAAATAAATAATAAGGGTATGGTCTGGGCCCATGGAGTTGGATACTTATACGGGAATAAACCCATCATTGCGTCCAATCGTCAGTGTAGTCGATTCGAAATACAGGATTGGGGGCGACCGATCCCTTCTGGTTACTTAGGGTGCAAGTTTTGTGCTACCAGATTATACTATAAATATGGTAAGATTAGCTGAGGCAAAATAGATACATTTATATCTGGGAAGCACATTAATTGAAAAACATATTTCACAGCGAGAGATGGAGGGGTGTGGAGAAGAGGGGCAAGTCAAGCTGTTAGGAGCGACTCTCAGTGCCTTCGTGGTGCGGGTTCGCATAGCACTTGCTCTTAAAGGGATCCATTATGAATTCATCGAAGAAGACGTCTATAACAACAAGAGCGAGCTGCTACTGCAATCTAACCCTGTTCACAAGAAGATTCCCGTTCTCATCCACAACGGGAAGCCGGTTTGTGAATCCATGAATATTGTGCAATACATAGAGGAGGCATGGGGCAATAAGGCACCCAATATTATGCCCAAAGATCCATATGACCGAGCCATTGCCCGCTTCTGGGTTGCCTTCATAGACGATAAGGTAATTCATGCATTCATTCGTTATCTGCTACTTAGGTTAAATTTGAAATTCGAAATTACTTTTTCTATTCTGTGTCTAATATGAAGAATGGGTGACTCCAGCTCAGTCCATGTCTGCTGAGAGTTTACAGGGGCCAGGGCGAGGAGCAAGAGAAAGGGGTGGAGGAATCGGTGGCAAACTTCTTTTTGTTAGAGGAAGCTCTGCAAAGTATAGGAAAAGCACATTTCGGAGGAGATGAGATAGGGTTGGTTGACATTGCATTAGGTGGGATGTTGGTGTTCCTCAAATCTTTCCAGAAGGCTACCAATGTAGTTCTGATGGATACGCAGAAAATGCCTCTGTTAAGTGCATGGATGGACCAGTTCTCTAAAGCCGATGGAGTGAAGGAAGCTTTGCCTGATCCGGCTAAGGTATTCGAACTTATATCCGCCACGAGAGCCAAACTTACATCACCGGCTGCTGGTAACTAATAGAACCACGTCGTCCACGTCGTCCTAATAAAACGAGGGCAGATAGGCAAATAGTATTTAGATGGAAGTTATCCTCGCTCGTGCTTTGTTTCAATGTTGTGAGTTTGAACGTTGGAGTAGTTAGTCATGTGAATTTGAATGCGTGTATGAACTGGTGGGCGATAAGCTCGCTGTACTAGTCAGTGTTATAATGTATATCGTTCCATCGTTGCCGTTAACTTGATTCTGTGAAATTTTGAATTATGTTTCATGTGAATTCATGTTCGTGAATGAACTGATGGGTCAACTAGTTGAGTCCTCTAAGCTACCCAGTTTTATATAAATATATTAGCCCAATAATATTTAGATGGAAGTTGGAGTAGTTAGTCACTTGAATTTGAATGCGTGTATGAATTGGTGGGCCATAAGATAAGCTGTACTAGTCAGTGTTATAATGTATATCGTTCCATCGTTTTGAAATTTTGAATTATGTTTCATGTGAATTCGTGTTCGTGAATGACCGGATGGGTCAACTAGTTGAGTCCTCAAAGCTACCCAGTTTTATACTATATACTGGTTGATATAGCTCAGTATTTGAATGTATAATAATACAGTTTTGTTTAAATTCAAATTTTATATAACTACTTGTATTAAAAAAATATTAACACAAAATTTACATCTATATATATAGATATATATATAGCTTAGAAACTACATATATTAAAAATGAATTATAATAATAAATTAAATAAATATAAATTTATTTATTTTTTCACTTTATATTTCCTAATATCCAGATTCATACAATAAAATAGATTTAATACATTAAAAGCCGTTAAAATTATAAACCAGTAATTGTGTACTAGCCAAATCTAAACTAAGAAAGATTAAGTGTGAGGATGTGGGTCAATAACGCTCAGAATCAATCATATCAAAAATGAGAAAGAAACCCATTCAGATACCGAATACATATTCAATTAATCACAAGATTTTCTTTTGAGAACATTCTTGTACAGTAGTAGAGACCTTAGGATAAAACTGTTGAGATAATCATGATCATGCATACATAATCATGATCATGATATTGAATTAAATACAACATTCATGTATGCAACATAACAAGAAAGTAATAATACTCAAGCTTCCGCTACCCCCATCTTCATCGTTTCATCTCTGCCTCCTGTGCGCATTGTGAGATTGGGCCGAAATATAACTTTCGTTAGACTTGCATTTTCTCAAAAATCGGATTTTAGTCCGCAGTTTTTATGTGCAGCGGATGCCCAACCGGGTATTAACTTTAAAAAACCAACCGCGGACTTACAAAGTCAAACAAAGGTTGAAAAGGTTTAATACTTTTTAAACTGTAGCTATCACGTCATTATAAAAGGGCTGCTTTTAAGGAGTTACTTGGGAATTTTTACAAAATCTTTGGTTTAACTAGATTGTGTTTTCTCCTAAAATTTATAGAAATTTTGGTAAGATTTTAAGAAAATTTGGTAGGGATTTTTGTAAAATCTAAATTATAATTATCAAACTTTAATATTTTGGATGATCTAGAGACTTTTGATGGTGCTGAATCTATTTCCACCATCAAAAACATAATTCAAACAGTGCTATTGCAAGATTTCTTAATTTGTTTTTCCTAGGAGTCGGGTACTTTTAGCTCAATTCCTCTTCCTCCTTAGACAAATCCTTTACAAAAGGGTTTTCATAATAAGGCCTTTACATAACTATTATTTTTTTTAAATATTTTTTATAATATCTCTTTTAAAAAGAGATTTTTTAAAGGTTTTGAAAAGTGAAATATTATAATAAGTTTATTTTTCTAAAAATAAAAAGATTTTTTGAAAAGGGTTATTTTTTAACAAAATGAAATTTTAGTTATGTGTGTGTGTGCGCACAATTTGATAGATGTCAAAGAGGGAAGCAAGCATTCCTCATTGGTTATATAGACATAAAGTGTTTATTATTTCAGGACAACCTTTTTTTGGAGAGTCTATTTTTCTTGCTCAAATGGAGAACATGAGAATTTTTTTGATGGTTAGTTGTGTAATACAACAATATGAGCTATGGAGGACTAAAAGGATGAGGTAGTATATTTTGAATATAACCCACAAAAGTGTTAGGATTTTTTTTAGATCAATTTGATTTCCTTCATGTGGATTCTCCATATTGTCTTCAAAATTTTCCTCTATTTGAAAATCATGTGGATTATAATATCTATGCAATCGAATTGAATATGGATGTATGTGGGATTAATGAGGATGTCAGTGTGGATATTTCTGTTATGAATTTGTATAATGGACCCCATCAATTGGAAGATGCTTTCATTTCTAAGCACTTGGAACACGACTCTATTCTTGTAATTCAACTGGAATTAGAGAGTAGGTGGGGGTCTCATTTGGAGAGTATGGGTCTATTGGGAAGCTAGAAAGTTGTTGAAAAAGTGTGTAAGGGTTGATGCATGTTCATCCCAGATGGTGGTAGATAAGGATGTTGCATTGGAAAAACTTTGGAAGTTCCAGGGAACAAGTTTGGTAGCGAAATTTAGTGGGGAATTGCTTAAGGAGGGTCATTAAGTTTTATTATTGCACTTGTCTTTAAATTTTTACCTAGGTTATATGTCAAAATTTCATGTTCTAATGAGAGGTTAGGTGTGTTTTATTTTTAGGTCGAAGTTGGGTTGTGATAATATTATTCAAAAAAGTTTGTCTTGGCACACCTATATCTTGGTTTTGTAGAGATGAATGTTTCACTTTGATCGAAATAGGGAACTTGCTACCATTTTAAATGTATGGTCCATTTCTCAGGAACTTTTCTTGTCTTTTTGGTCTAAGGAGGTCATGGAGGCCATTGGAAATAAGTATGCTAATTTTTTTTTGGAACCTAATCGGGAGCTCAAGCTTGACTAGAGATAGGCATGGATATACATTGAGCTTGACATCCATTATGGGTTTAAAATAAATGTGGATTTTGTATATGGAAACCATATTTGGCAGCATAAGGTGGACTACTGAAAAATACCTTTCATGTTTTTGCTACCTTGATTTTAGTCACCTCCATTACCAGTTCTTTAGGGAAACTTTGCAATTGGGGAGGAAATAGAATTTTTTATTTAAAAAGGTCAATTCCCCTTCCATGGAATCATTTCAACCTTACTCTAATTAGGGTAATGTAGATTGTGTTTCAATTGTAATAGATAGATGCATCACTTCCCCTCAAGATAAGAAGGACTTCCTTGCCATTTCCCATAGTAAGCATATCACTTCCCCATCCCCTATTTTCATTTGTATTATAAATGATGGTACTTCTCTACATATTTCCTCCCCCACTGTTTATGAAAGCCCCCTTGTTCTAGAGACCATATTCACTGCCCCTTGTGTCTCATCTCCCTATCCCTCCTCGACTGTTTTCTTAGCTAATGGTTGTTATAATGTTAGGAGTAGATTCTCTATTCAAGAAAATCCAGTTCCCTTTTCCTGTGTTTTGGAGGAGAATATCCCATGCAAAAAAGAATGTGTTTAAGGCTAAGGCTCAAGTTGAAAGAGGATCCCTCTTCAAAAGGAGGCTTATCCCTTAACCCAATTTAGCCTAGTCATCTAGGTGAGAAATATTTATGCTTAAATACTATTAGTGAGCCATTTTGGATTTTTGTAAGGAATGCATGCCACATTTTCCATGGACCTTGGAGTAATGAAACACCTTAAAAAAAAAATCATGATAATCCTATCCTTTGATGAGAGAGGGGTTAAGTGTTCCCAAAAAATGTTATCCCTCAAAAGGCCTATCCTAAGCCAAAATCATGATGTTATGTTAGTTCAAGAAACCATATGTGAAGGAATGAAACCTATAATTATATTGGAGCCACTGAAAGGATGGTGTTTTTATGCAATTGATGTAGTGGGTAATGGGGGGATTGTTAACTTAATGGATCTTTGCCTACTAGTGAATTCCTCCTTTTTAGTTCTCTCAAACATAATGGTTAAGATATAGGTTAAGGAAATTGATGTATATTTTCAATGTGGTTAATGTACATGGGCCCTATGTGGATATAATCCCTTTTTCGAAAGCCCTAGTGGATTTTGGGATTATGATGATCCCTTCATAATCCATGGTGGTGATTTGAATATGAAATTATTAGTGAGGGAAATGTTGGTGAAAAGAATAGATAGGATCACGATAATGATTTTTTCATGTCCTTTTTTAAGGAGCTTCATATTTTTGAGATAGAACCTATGAAATTGGTTCCTACAAGGAGGAATTTTTGAATTAGTTCCCAAATGGAGGAATTTCAACACTAATGCAATTTTTTTTCCACATTGACAAATTTACACACATGGAGGCCAAAGAATTCAGTTAAGAGAGAATCTGCATCTAATGTGGATGTTTTTTTGTTGGTAGTAGAGGCTATTTGGATATTAGACATAGTAAATACAATTTTTGCAAAATGTTGGCACTTAATTTTGTCATGCAGAGAACACCCACTAATTCCCCTTTATAGTGTTCTTTACTCACTTTTGTCCATATTTACACATTCTAAGAACTTTTGACCACGATAAAGAAGAATAAAAACACAAATAGCTATTTATACTATTTGAGTAATTTCAATATTCAAAAATTTAAAGCTTGTATTTTACCATAAATTTTAGGAATAAAATTGATATTTTAGTTCTTCATCCATTTATATGGTTGCAGAGATCCATGGAAATAAAAAAAGTGGGTCGATTTGTTGGTCAAAATGGTGCCAACAAGAGGCTACACATAGTAGCATGGAAAAATTTCATGTTTTCTATCAAGAACACGTAGTGGGGCACACAATAATTCATTGCAAGGATCAATTTAGCTATTTTTAGAGGGAATATTGGTGTGCAATTAGTCCATGAATAGATCATAGTTTGGTGAGTTTAATTTCATTTGTATAAACAAACTATTAAAAGTAGAAGCTATGGGATCAATACTCCACACATAATCTTTCAACCAAGGTTTGTACCATTTCATTTATTATTTAAATGTGTCACCTCTGAGTTCGAGTAGTTATTATTTTTTATTGTGCATTGGACATGTTTGGAGGGACCCATAATATGGCCATATGCATTTTTTCTATGTTTATAGACAAGCTTTGTTTCTATTATGCATGTCTCTCATAGGTAAATTATTTATTTTTATTTCTCTTAAGTTATGTTGCATAGTTGTTCTATACAATTCAAGTTTTAGATTTCATTGATCTCGATAAGTTGCAGATTTAGGTTTCACTATATTTGATTAGTTGTGGTTTTGTGATCACAGTTTATTCGTTGAAGATGTAAATTTATTTCTAATAAAATTTGAATATGTTTTATTTGCATGGAATAAATTTTCCTTCAAAGTATTTCTATAAGATTCTTTTATCCATATAGTTGAACATACAGAATCTAGCCAATGATTCTACCGTTAGGGAATATAGTGAATGCTAGCTACTAAGTTAAATTTAACCATGCATATTTGCATTTTTTTAGTTAAACAATCTTTATTTGAGAAATGTGTGCTAATATTCATTTCAAGTCATTAAATTACATAGTTACCAGAATACAATTGTAAGAACCATTCACACATTGAGGAAATGGAACCTTACAACCTAATTTTTTACGAGTGAAATTGTGGTATCCTTAGATTTAAATGATTAGTTATTTATTTATTTTGAATTTTTATTTCTTTCCAATGTAATATTTAAATACAAATAATAATTATATCATTTTCCCCCTTCCTTTATGAGTGTGAAGAGCCTTGGGATGTTGTTTCCTTACCCTGACTATGGTTAAGGCCTCCATATCCAATTTTGTTACATGAAATATATAATGTAACCATATCCAACTACAAGGGAAAAAAACCTATTGAGGTATCATATCAATATTTCCAACTTTTATTTATAGTGCTTAATATGAGGAAGATTGAAATATGGCCCACGACATATTTTTACCACTTTTACCATGTATAGGCATACAAACCCATTTCTAGAGAATAAAACCTACTCACCATACTCATATCCCACTTGGAAGCCGATAAAAAAATCCTACATAAGACTCATGTGTTGGTTTAAGGACTCATTCAAAGCTCTTAAACATAATCAGATTCACCAATGTCTTGAGGTGCTTGTTTTCCTATCTTTAACATGTTCAAGGCCCTAAAACACTTATTTGGTGAACAAAATATTCTAGTGGTGTCAATGTCCATGCCAAATATGAGGTGCGTTCATGGTAATTGAGCCTAAAAAGTAGCGTTTCTGGCATAAGGCACAAGTTATGTTCCCCAAAATAAATAACACTTAATCTCTAGAAGGTTCATTTAGGTATAAGGTCATTTATGCCCCTGCTAACCATGTTTACAACTCAAAGCTCATTTCTAGTGCAAAAAAATAACTTGTGACATTCATATCCCACTCAAATGAGAAATAACACTAACCATTTCCCCAAGAATGTTTCTTGGTTTTTTTTTCTAAGACACATTCTCATTTAAGAAATGTGTTTTTTTTAGTTATGCCTCTTATATCCCTCTAGTGGGTTAGAGATACCATAATAGTTTCTTGCTTTCTTGTTTGAGGATGTGTTCAATAATATAGATATATAATCTTTATATTTGGTATGTGGTGTTAACGGATATTGAGGATAATAAGCATCATTTAAGGGGAAATCTCATTATTGACCTTGCATAACCTTATTTATACCCATATACTTCTGAACAAGTGCCATAGCAATGGTGCATATAACACCTTTGGTGATTATCATTAACTTACAGAGGTTAGGCGTAGAGATTTGAGGACTTGTCTATTACTCTTGATCCTAAAAGATAATGTTGAGGAAAAATGGATCTTTCTTCCTTCATGCAACTATGGTCATGTAATATCCCGGATGTGGGCACCCCATAACAGTCTATCCGTTTTCCATCTAGCCTCACTGTCGCCAGGCATCCGTCCTCGTCACGAGGAGGCACATGGTCTTGACGTGGGTGATATTAAATGGGCCAACCCAGCTCCATCATCCATAGCCTTAACTCCACTTCAATTCATCTATTGCATCTTTATTCCAATGCGTACTGGTTGTAGGCTGCCTTGGCCACATATGGAAAATGGCTTCATCCCTCTTAAGCAGTTCTCCCTCTATTTTTCTGCCATTTTCACTCTTGGCCCTACCATTCCCTGCGGCGATTATGCCTCTCGTGTTGCCCTGCACGACCCCTCAACCCATCTTCTACACGCTGGTCTCTGTCATTATGCTTGTCTGCCTCCATCACCTCCTTAAAATTCTCACAATTTGGCGTCCACCATGACACGATGCCACCGTATGCGATGCCGCAAAGGTGGAGATCGTTGCTCACCCTCCCGACCTCCCATTCATGCCATGGCAGAGTAGAATATGGACTTTTCCCTGGACTTGGACACACTGGAGGTCATGCACCCTCAATGCCGCTCTACCCACATATCCATGTGCCTTCCTGAAGCTTCGCCTTGCCCATCTAGTTCACGCTCCAGGAAACAGATGCATAAATTTACAATTTCTCCCTCCTTCCTTCAACAACCTCGCAAGATGGTGTTGGCTGTCAAGACTATAGAGGACTCCTCGGACAGTGGTGGCAGCAGTAGTTTAATTGAAGGTGGAAAAGACATAGCTATGGGTGCCTGCTCGACCTTCACACCGGAGTTGGACCCCGAGTTGTCCAAGCCCATGGACGACATCTCCGACTATGGGTGCTTCATCGAGTAAGAGAGGCCTCCCCAGCCTTTGCAGGATGATAAGAAGTAGCAAGCCTAACTCCATGGTTCCCACTTGTCATGGGTTTTCTGGTTATGTTCTATTTTTTTATAGTTTTACTTTTCACACTGCATAATTAGATACTGGGTAATTGTGTTCAATGCTGGTTCCCCCCAGGGGAAAAATTTGTCATGCTACTTGGACTAGATTTTGGGTTGGTTTCCCTTCCTGGGGCAACCCCATTTTTTCTTTTTTGAATATCCTATTTCCCACCGAAATTGATTAATGCATAAAGTCCAGTTTGGTTGATGAATTGTAACAATTTCCTTTTGTATGATATAATAGAAGTATCCATATTTAGAAATAAAAATATGTTCATGGAATATAGACTCATCCATGTTGCTAAAAACCTCATAATAGTGCACATATTCAACACGAACCTCAAGGACTCCCTAGAGAGGGCTCACACAATGGTTTTCTAGGTGTTGTTCTTGGTGCTTGAGGTTGAGATGCACATATCAATTGTATGAACTTCTTGAGATGCATACCTAATGATCCAAACCTTCTAAGGTCACTCACATCCTCTTAGGATATCCTCTAGAGGTAATTTTTAGTGCTTTGAGGCATTTTTCATGGATTACGATGCCTCAAATATTTCTATAGGACCCAAGCCATGACCTTCTTCCCTAAATTATTCATAGGGCCTTAGGACACAAATCTATTTCTCAAAACGACACAATGACACCAAAATTCCCATTTATATGCCAAGCATACACTCAAGATCTCATAGGAAATTATTTGACACATCGTTCTTGGCCCTGGATGGCTAGAAGCTTCCTTTAGGGACTAATGTCCATGTTTACTCCCTTAGTCATGTACAAGGCTTTAAGTACCATATATATTGCTAAAAATATAATGATATCTATATGTCTAGTTAGAGGAAAAATGCACCCTTAATAGGTCATGTGCGGCAACTTAATGTGTCATTCTTAGCACCAAAATCCCATAAGATTCCATTGGAACCTACATCATGAGTTTTATCATTAATCCATATGTAGGGTTTATAGATTAATACTTAATTTTTTAAAACTTATAATGCCAACTATCCCAATATAGAGACCAATAATACCTTGGAACGATCCTCACTGGTGGTTCAACATATCATTGATAGACATATATTACTAGAAGCATCCTTTATGATCTAAGGATTGGGTTCCCTCTCTTAATAATTTCAAAGGATCCAAGGCCCATAACTAGTTCTCAATATCTCTTAATGATGCCCAGATCCCCACGAGAAGGCCAAAGATCCCATTGAGAAGTCATTTATGATGGTGAGGCATCATTCATTACCCTTAAGAAATAGAAACTAGCTAAAACCTTAGATCTTATATGTGGTTCTATGACGTGTTTGATTACGCATTGGATGCCTACAATATTTGTATTTCAACTAGGGGCTTCAATTCCCCACGTGAACCATATCAAAGCACTACAAATTTTTTTGATATTTTTCATGGAAATTGAGCTTGAAATGCTACGTTTATGGCCCAAGGTTGTTGTTTCCTTACCCTAATTAATGTTGAGGGCCTCAAGTCGTTGTTTCCCTACAACAACTATGGTTAAGCCCCCTCAGTGAAGGTTTATATCATTGTTTGTAGATCTTAATCATGGTACATAAGTATAAAAAGCTTCAATTAGTGCTTAAGGTATTATTTAACCTCTTCACCATGTTTATGAATCTAGACATACTTTCAATGCACACATCCTACTCACCACATGTGTATCCCACTTGAAGATGTATAAAAAATGCTATAAAAGGCTAGTTTTGGTTGAAGGAGTTATTTAAGGCCCTTGAACCCAAGAAGATTAAAAAATATTTCTAGGAGTTTGTTTTCCTACATTCAACATGTTCATGCGCCTACAACCCATATTTTGTACACAATTACTTCTAATATCATCTATTCAAAATAATTTTTTTATATCAATGATATCCTTCTTAATGGGTTTTTTTGATATCAAATTTGGGTATGGATATGGGTTATATTAAAAGTAATGTCAAATATTAAGAACTATGCATTAAACCAATAATTAACGTAATGTTTTTCCATCCTATCCATTGAATATCACTTTATCCTCATCCAACTACAAAAATGTTAAAGTAAAAAACCAGTCATTTAATACCATGTGATCTTTAATATTCAAAAGAGGAAAAATATAAAACATACCCATTGTATATAAGTTATTCTCATCTAACTGCCAAAATATAATGGAAAGAAACCAATCACAAATTTATTACATGATATTTAATATTTACCCAAAATTAAAATCATGGAAATATATTTTCCAAAGAGAAAAGTCATAGAAAACGTGCGGAGAACTTGCATGGTCCTTACGTTGCAAAGAAGTCAACATAGTTAGTTTTATTCCTAATATTTAATGGAGTATAATGTTTTAAAAATTAATTAATAAAGTAGTCATATTAAATAATAAATTCACATTGTGTAATATAGTGCATCTCTGAAAAACATTAATTATACTATAAGTATGGTAAGATAGCTACAAGCACTTCGAAGTAATATAGAATGATTATCTTTACAGTTTTTATTCAACATGTTGAATGTTTCAAAAATTAATTAACAAATGTCATCAGGTCTGTATCACTCTTGTGCATCATGAATTAGTAGAGTATAAAATTTCATAAAATTAAAACACAGAAGGAGAATAAGTTAATAAATAAATAATAAGGGTACGGTCTGGCCCATGGAGTTTCTGTCGCTTCCACGGTTAACTTATAGGGTAAGCAACCCATCGTTCCCTCCAATCGGCAGAGTGGAGTCGATTCCAAATCCATGATTGGGAGCGACCAATCCGTTATGGTTACTTAGGGTGCAAGTTTTGTGCTACCAGATTATACTATAAGTATGGTAAGATACCTGAGGGAAAATAGATACACTTATATCTGGGAAGCACATTATTTGAAAAACACATCTCACAGCGAGCGATTTTAGAAGAGAGCACTGGCGATGGAGGGGTGTGGAGAAGAGGAGCAAGTCAAGCTGTTAGGAATGACTCTCAGTCCCTTCGTGGCGCGGGTTCGCATAGCACTTGCTCTTAAAGGGATCCATTATGAGTTCATCGAAGAGGACATCTCTAACAACAAGAGCGAGCTGCTACTGCAATCAAACCCTGTTCATAAGAAGATTCCCGTGCTCATCCACAACGGGAACCCTGTTTGTGAATCCATGAATATTGTGCAATACATAGAGGAGGCATGGGGCAATAAGGCACCCAATCTTATGCCCAAAGATCCATATGACCGAGCCATTGCCCGCTTCTGGGCCGCCTTCATAGACGACAAGGTAATTCATGCATTCATTCGTTATCTGCTACTTGGGTTAAATTTGAAAGTTGAAATTACTTTTTCCATTCTGTGTCTAATATTAAGAATGGGTGACTCCAGCTCGGCCCATGTCTTCAAGGAGTTTTCAGGGGCCAGGGCGAGGATCAACAGAAAGGGGTGGAGGAATCGGTGGCAAACTTCTTTTTGTTAGAGGAAGCTCTGCAAAGTATAGGAAAATCATATTTCGGAGGAGATGAGATAGGGTTGGTTGACATTGCATTAGGTGCGATGTCGGTGTTCCTCAAATCTTTCCAGAAGGTTACCAGTGTAGTTCTGATAGATACACAGAAAATGCCTCTGTTAAGTGCATGGATGGACAAGTTCTCTAAAGCGGATGGAGTGAAAGAAGTTTTGCCGGATCCGGCTAAGGTATTCGAATTTATATTCGCCACGAGAGCCAAATTTACATCGCCGCCTGTTGGTAACTAGATAGAACGAGGGCAGATAGCCAAATAGTATTTAGATGGAAGTTATCCTCGCTCATGCTCTGTTTCAATGTTGAACGTTGGAATAATTAGTCATTTGAATTTGAATGCGTGTATGAATTGGTGGGCGATAAGCTCGCTGTACTAGTCAGTGTTATAATGTATATCGTTCCATCGTTGTTGTTAACTTGATTCTGTGAAATTTTGAATTATGTTTCATGTGAATTCATGTTCGTGAATGGACTGATGGGTCAACTACTTGAGTTCTCGAAGCTACCTAGTTTTATGTAATATATTAGCACAGGGCATACATTATTGGTCTTATTGGTCTTATTTGAATGTAGAATGATACAAACGAATTTTGAATGTATAATGATAAAGTCCAGTTTAAGTTAAAATTTGATTTACAATTTTTTATAAATTTTATTTAACCTAATTTATATCTATATATATATAATAAACTAATAATAAGCTATATGACTTAGAAAAATATATATATATATATATATATATATATATATATATATATATATATATTTCCTAAAATCCAATCACATTAATAAATCTAAATTTTAAATATGTATTTTAAACAACAAAATTCACACAATAAAATAGATTTAATACATTAAAAGCTGTTAAAATTACAAACCAGTTATTTTCTACGAACCAAATCTAAACTATTAACGATTAATAAAGATTAAGTGTGAGGATGTGAGTCAATAACGCTCAGAAGCAATCATATAAAAAATGAAAAAGAAACCCATTCAGATACCAAATACATACTCAATTAAGCACAAAGTTTCCTGTGAGAACACTCTTGTACAGTACTAGAGACCTTGGGATAAAACTGTTCAGATATTTACCAGTTATACTAATCTCATGATCGTGATATTGAAATAAAAATAGCATTCATATATGCAACAGAACAAGAAAGTAATGATTATCAAAGCAATACCCAAGCTTCCGCTACCCCATATCAACTCCAACATACTCATGTTCAGAATAGCCTGTGCAATATCCATCGTAATTGTATCTCGGCAATTACAACGATACGCAACTTCACATATAATTCCGTCTGACATAGATTTGCGGTAAATGTTGAACTACACTAACTTCTTTAACACCCCCTGTAAAGTGGTTTAATATTAAAAACTCAACGATGGGCTCGAAACCAAACGATCAACAAAACGAAGCGCACGAATCGTCAATGGTGGTGAAATAAATAATTTTTAAATTTAATTTGTTATTCTTTGTTTTGGAATTGAAAAACCCATGTGCCCCCACACATGATCCGTGTGGGTCAGGAACCCATGTGCCCCACACATTATTCTTTAAATGCTTTAAATGTTTTTTATAAAAATAGTTTAAATGTTTTTTTTCTTATGGTGGTTCACCAACCCATGTGTTAAGGAGATTGTGGTGGTTCAGCGATATACAATAGGTCTAACCACAGGAACTCGAGGCCTAACCCCTAGGGCATCAAAAATCCTGTGACCTCTCAACTCAGGAAATACTTACTTAATTGAACTAACCATTATAGCTAGTTGAAATCAAATCTTGTCTACTTATTTATTTTAAATTCAAAATCACTCAAGCCTAATTCCAATATATACAAGGCTTATAATACAATTATAATAATAATAATTTCAATTATAAGATTATAATTAAATCATAAGCCAAATCTAATATAGACAATGCCTATGATGTAATTATAAAAATAAAAGATTCATTTTTAAGGTTATAATTTGAAAGAGTTTCACTAACACAACCTTCAATTTTACAAACTATTACTACTAATAATAATAATTTAATTTCAATTTTAAAATTATGATTAAATCTTAAATCAAATTATAATTTAGAAGGGTTTCACTAACACAACTTTAAATTTTACAATCTCTCAAGTACACAAGCTTCTTCCTTATTATTTATTTATTTTACACATCAATATGAATTCTAATATTGATGAATCATTACAAATTTCAAAATATTGCAAGAGAGGACTTTCCTTATATTATTTATTTATTTTAATCTTCAATACGAATTCTAATATTGATAAATCATTAAAAATATCAAAATATTGAAAGAGGGGACCTACCAAAATAACCTTAGATAATTTGTAAAAACTTATAAATTCTTTATAAATTTGTATATAAGTGAGTGAAGCCAAACTTCAATCGACAAGATTCAAAACAGATGAACAGTAGAATCTCAAGACTAGAGATTCAACTACAAGAAATGGATTCTAGATTGCAACAACTATAAGACAATCAAGGGCAAAAACAATCAACCAAGGAGAAAAACTATAAAAAAAATCTAACCCTAACTAGTTTGGAATGTAATATGGATATCAAACTTTGAAAGAGGAATGGGTAAGCTCACCATGAGCTTAGCAAGAGAACCTTGAAGCCCATAATTTTTGGTATTAAAGACAAGAAAGATGAAGACATGCTAACAATAATAATGGAATACCTAAGCAACAAAACGAAAATTGAAATAAAATTACACAAACAAAGACGCTAGGAAAAAATATTAAACATAAAGATATTGATTTGTGTTAAGGTAAACTTTAATGACAATAAGTATAACCTACTCAAAAAAACACTTAGCTTAAAATGGTTAATAATATTTATAAACAAAAACATCATTCTAGAAGACCGGACAACATTACAAAAGGAAGTTCAAAAGATAAATGAAGAAAGTAAGTAAAATGGGAATGATTAGGAATCAAAAAGTCATTGACAGGGATTGAGATCAAAAGGATAATAACGAATACAAATTTGGTACACTCTAGATCCTCATATGGAACTACCATGGTTTTCCATGAATAAAAAGGCCTATGATAACCTAGGTCCTAACAAACATTCATATAATGTGACTCTTTGAATATTGGGAGAATAAAGAATTTAAGGCCCCTCAAATTGAGGGGTTTGTATTGTGGGAAACATGGAACGATAAATCCTCCCAAGAAATTAAAGGCATAGTTTGTTATATGAAAAAGAGTGTTTCTCCTCACATTTGGCTTCATGAGAAAGACCCTCTTAGTCAATTCATATGAATGGATATTTTAGATAGTAATGCTAAGAAGATATATATAGTAATCTGCTACTTTGCACCTACCAATCCTACTTTTAATAAAAAAATAATATATAGTAAGAATTGTATCTACAAAAACATAGGATAAGATATTTACACCATAATAAATGAACGGAGTATCCTCATACTAAAAGGATACTATAACTAATTAAATCATTTTAATAATTTTCCCAACCCTAATTCTCTCTCTTAAAAACCAAACTAATAATTTATTTCATAAGAGTTGTTATCCATATCATTTGTAACATCTAGCCCAACCCATTGATAGGAATGTATTGTCACTTGAGAAACATGCTAATGTTGATGGAGAATTTGTCAGCCCTTTCTTTAATGAGTGATTTTAATAAAGGGCCAAGGGTATATCCCTTGTCTAATTTCCATTCAAGCAAGGGATGTACTAATCACCAGAGAGAGATGTCGCATTAAAATTCAACCCAAAACGTCAAAGGAAATTAAATAAATGAAACTATGCACCACGTAGAAGTTAACTCACTTATGAGAAAGAAATCATTGATGGCTAAAATATTAATGTGATACTAATGTTCCATTTGGTGTTTGCATGGAAAGATTGATCATAACAACCTACCAATGGGGATTCTCAATAAATGATATCAGTATGAGTATTGCCCAATGGCCGTGATAAGTAAATTTTGGAGCTAAATATTTCCACGGGCAAGTCATAATGGCTTCAAAGCCATGAATATGATCAGTTTCACTATTGAGTTCCTCAAATACACAATGGTCAAAGATATGACACACGCTTTTGGTTCTACCTCGTATTTTATTACATGGGATATTTCCCTCATCATCATGACAATGGTAACCATTTACTATGCCTTGAGAAAATATCTATCCTCGTTCCTATCTCCTAAGGTCTCACTCAACAATGTTATGATGGGATTCTCTGCCATGCAGTTGAATATTTTTGTATAAGATATGGATATCTATTTCAAATCCGTTTGCATAATAGTGTTGACGCTAGGGCTTCGCCACTTTCAACGGCTTTAGGGAGAATATTTTTGTATAGGATATGGATATCTATTTCAAATTCATTCGCATAATAGTGTTGAGGCTACGGATTCACCACTTGCAATGACTTCAGGGAGACACATTCAATGTTATAAGGAACTACAATAGGGTTTGATTTTGAGGGTATTTTTCCTGTCAAATATGTCTAAAATTTTTACATAACCATCTCTCGTAATGTGTCTTAAACTCTACAAAAAAAATTGACGATTGATTTGGTGTGTCTTATATCAAACTATTGAAGGGAGTGTTTCCTCTAGTTGAGGGCCTATCATGTTGTCATCTGTGGAAGCTATCGTATATGCCATTTTTCTCACCAAGAATAACAAGATACATGATAGGAAGCCCTTGGTGGGTCATAGCTTGATTGGTCATGTACTTCTTGATAGCTTGTAGGTAAGATTGATAATATTTGGTGGTGTATGATGATATGGTTCCCTATGAAATTTAGTTTTTTCAACTGCAATAAGAGTTCCAAATAGATTAAGAAGGATTTCAATCTTGTTACAACTCACAAGTCACGCATAATTCAATAAAGAATCTATCCAATAGCAACATGGGAGATGGAGGGTGAGAGTTCAGGAATTTTGTTTGAATGAACATAGACATTTCAGAGGTTAAGAATTTTTTCTGTGTTAAATTAATCCATTACTTAATCCTCTCTTGGATAGTCCATTATGTGTATCAAATTTCATTGGTTGAAAAGTGATATGGTTCATAAAGGTGAAACTATCATAATTATACTCTAATAATAATTTTCCACTCTATGAAGAAAAATATGAAAGATCTGGCTTATGAAGAATAATGTCTACCGCCATTTATCAAGCACATAAATGCAATAGTAAATTTTTCTTGCCTGACTACAAACACTCCACCACCATAACAATTATATTGACATTTATGGTGCTTGGAGCTACAAATTTCATGCATTCACTCTCTTATCTCAAATGGTAAACTGTGGATAGTGGAACAAATAGGAATAATTATATAAGGTGGGATGGAGTACATTGATATTATATCAAACATTAGTATACCACATTCCAACAATGAACAATGAAAAATATTACAACTTCCACATTCCATCATTTTACCTCTAAAAAATAACAAACATTACCACTCCGTTGTGATTGTATTTGAGCAAGCCCAAATAAACTCCACAATGAAATAGCACAATGAAAGAGAATCATATTAATGATAAAATCATTTGTTTATACATGTGAAATCTAGGTACGATACAATTGTGACTCGATAACTTATCAACTGTAAAAAAGGAATATGAAACTAATTACATATTGTACAATAAAAATCTCGAAGGATTAGTAAACATTCCCTCCCTTAATCCAAAGGGGCATCTGACATGTCGAGTAACATTCTAAACTTTTCAAAAATTTCATGTCCCAGTGCCTTTGTAAATATGTCTGTGATCTGCTTTGAAGTAGGACAATGTGTCAGAAGAATAACTTTAGCCTCTACATTGTGTCGAAACAAGTGATATTTGGTGTTAATATGCTTTCTTTGATAATGAAACTTGGGATTATTGGCCAACTGAATTGAAAAAGACTTGTCAACGAGTAGTGGATTTGAAACCTTTTGTTTCTCCTGCAATTCTTCAAGTATTTTGAAAAGAAAAATGATTTCTTTTGTATCTTGAGCCGCTACAACATATTCAACTTTGGTGGTAGAAGTAGCAACAAAAAATTTCTTACGTGATCTAAAAATGCTGCCTTTTTTATCCAAGATTCATCAATAACCAGAAGTAGAGACTCCATTCTCCTTATCTCCTTCAAAATCGGAACTTGAATAGTCGATGAGATGGAAATATGCAACTTTGGAATATTTGATGCCATATGTTTGAGTGCCTTTCAAATACTTGAGAAATCACTTCACTGCATTCCAATGACCTTCACATGAATGATGCATGAACCTGGAAAGTATCCCTACAATAAAAACTATGTCAGGTCGAGTAGTAATAAGAAAATTTAAACTTCTAACAAGTTCCATGTACTTTGTTGCATCCTCAAACATACTTCCTTTAGTGGAAGTAAGTTTCAAATTATGCTCCATAGAAGTAGCAACAAGGTTACAATATTGCATCCCAAATATGTCCAATAGCTGTCCAAAATACTTCTTTTGAGAAATAAAAATATATGTGGGTTTCTGATCAACTTCAATCCCTAAATAATAATGCAATAAACCCAAATATTTCATGTCAAAAATTTTCATTAACTCTCTTTTAACGGATGTTATATAGTCATCATTATTTCCTGTAATCATCAAATCATCTATATAGACAACCAAATATACAAATGACTTTCCAACTTTCTTAACAAAAATATTTGCATCATCCAAATCAAAGAACTTATAATTCAACTTCAGAAGGTGTTCAGTTAGTTTTTCATACCATGCACGAGATGCTTGTTTTAGTCCATACAAAGCCTTCACTAACTTACATACCTTTTCTCTTTTCCTTTGACAACAATTCCTTTTGGCTGAAACATATAAAAATCCTCCTTCAAATCATCATTCAAAAAGGTTGTTTTAACATCCATATGGTGTATCTTCCATCTATTCTGAGATGCAATACAAAACATAGTTCTAATAGTTCACGATTTTGGAGTAGGATAAAATGTCTTTGTGTAGTGAACACCTTCCTTCTGAATGTAGCTTTTTGCTACAAGCATTTCCTTGTCTTTATCAAGAAAACCATCTGCCTTGTACTTGATCTTATACACCCATTTTACAACCAATATGTTTGACACCAGAAGAAGGATCCAATAACCTCCAAGTTCCATTCTTAATAAGTGCATCATTTTCATTTTTCATTGCATCCTTCCATTTATCAAAATTAGTAGCTTCTTCAAAACAAATGGGTTAACTAATTGTAGAATGATTGAATCCACAGTCATGAGAAATGTTATATGAACTCAAAGTAACATCACCTTTAGAACAAATTCCTCTTTCACAATCATCATACTTGCTTGGAAATCTTCGAACATGTGTGGATCTTTGCAAATTTTGATAAGTGGTTGTGATGGTTGCTCATCTTGAAAAACGGGCTCAAGAACAGGCTCTTCAAGAGCAATTTATGGTCCCGCATAATCTTTACTATCATCCAAATTTTCTTCAAAAATAGTATTCTCTTGAGTCAAAGATGGAAGAACCATAGACTGATCCAGAATGGAACATCATTATCAGATTCAAAACATAAATTATTAGATGGAAATTTATCCAAATTAGTCATCTACCTATTAATGGTGGAATTATTTTTATCTGAATTAAGGAAAATAACATCTCTAGAGAGAATGAACTTTTTGTTATCCTCATCATAAAACCTGTAAGCATTAGAAGTAGCAGAATATCCCAAGAAAACATATTTTTGACTTTTAGCACCCAACTTGTTGCACTCATGTTTAGGAATTAATGCATAACATAGAGAACCAAATAATCTAAAATGTTGAAGAACGTGAAGGTTATTATATCAAATTTCATAAGGATATTTATTATTTATGACAGAAGAAGGACAACAATCACAAATATAAGTAGCACAAATCACTGTTTTTCCCCAAAATATCAACTTAAAATTCTTACAAAACATCATAGATCTAACCATATTAAGAAAATTTGTATTCATACGTTCTTCAATGCCATTCTATTCTGGATTATAAGGTATGGTAGTCTGATGTTTTATTCCACTTTCCTTCAAATATTGTTAAAAAACATGAGAATTATACTCGCCACCATTATTAGTTCTGAGAATGGTTGTATTCTGTTCAGTTTCATTTTTAATAAACAAATGAAAAGTTTTAAAAACTTCAACACGCACGACTTATTCTTCAACAAATACACCCAACACATTCTTGAGTAATCATCGAGAAATTTCATCACATATTTATTTCCATTGGCAGTTGCAACAACCATATATCCACATAAATTTCAATGTATAAGACATATTTTTTGTGAAGCTCTAAAAGAAGAACTTTGAAAAGGTTGTTTAAAATGTTTTCCCAAAATACAAGCATCACAAGGTGCAATCTTTCTTGGAATTTTCAGAATACCTTTAATACCTTGTTTTTTTCATATTTCTGATGCTTCCATAATTGATGTGACTAAATCAAGCATGCCACAACAATCTGGTAGACAAGATATCACTTTGTTGCGCCAAAAAAGTAGAACTTTCACAAGAATTACTAGATGAAGTAACATTTAAATTTAAAAGTGTACCTTCTTCCACACCGGTCATAATAACTGCATGATCACGTGCTCTTTTTATCTTGATGATGACATCAAATACATGAATAGAATTCCCCTGTTGCCTAACATGGATAAGAGACATCAAATTTCGTTGAAACTGTGGAATATAACGTACATCTTGTAGAACATAATATGAAAGATTATTTATCTTCAAATGAATAGACCCAATTCCAGATGTTTTAGTTTGAGACTTGTCAGCAAAGTAAATAACACCATCAATATCATCATTGGAAGTTTCAAAAAAATCTTTCCTAAATGTCATATGAAAAGTGGCTCCTAAATACAAAATCCAAATAACTCACCATGAAGAAAATGCACTGTTGAAAACATCATTAATATAAAAATTACAGTGAGAAATAATTTAATGTGCAAACCCTAATGATTTTCCCTTATCTGGTGGTGGATGATATTTCTTTTCATGCCATTGTTCTCTCCTTTCACTAACTTTCTCCCAAGGGATTTTACAATTAGTAGCAGTATGACCAATTTTACCATATCTAAAACATTTGATAGGTGTTCTATCATTAAAATTCCTTTTCTCTATCAATTTGTTGTTTTTCTCACTAATTATTCCCCCCCCTCCCTCTATAATTTTTCCTAACACGACCTCTACTACTTTTATTACATCTAGAAGTTTCAACATGGAACTATTGATCCTTTTGTGAAACGGACAAAGTTTCTACATTAGAGTTAGGTGGGGCCTATTTCTTCCAAAAGGAATTTTCTCTCTCAGCTTTTTTGTTTACAAGTTTCTCAAATCTAATGTCTTTTAAATTCCCACTATCTTGGAGAGATTCCAAATAATGTGAATAGATAGGGTGAAGAACTTTTACAAAAGTTGTATGTTGTAAACTTACTTTAACTCTAGTGGCTTCATTATCATGAAAAATGGCTTTTATTTCGGAGACATGCTTCAAAGGATCATTATCCTTCATCTCGAAATTAAAAAACTTTAACAATAACTCAATAATTTCTAGTTCTTAGTGCGAATCATACAATTATTTCAACTTCTTTAATGCTTCGAATGCAGTACCACAATAAACAATATGTCAACTTACCTCTCTTGTTACCAATTCAGTCGCTAATTCTCGTTATCAGGCACCTTTGGTGCAATTTATTTTCCGTCACTAGCCTTCTTGCCTTGACAAACTTCCCACCAATCGTTAAAAATAAGGGAACTTTTAAGCTTTCTAAACCACTCTAGATAATTTTCTTTTCTACTAAGAACAACTTGAACTATGGTAACTATTGCAGTCATAATTTTTATGCAACCAAATATTCTTCAAATCCTTTCAAAATAAAAATATATGAAATACCTATGAGAATATATAAATTCCTTTATCCTCTCATTTCAAACAAAGTCGTCTTTGTGGTTTAACGGTAAGTTTCAAAAATAGCCTAGCAAAGAACTAGGTCCCAATCATGTTAACCTCCAAATATTTTATTTTAGAAATGGACTCTTAAAAAAATATGTATTTAAAAGAGTCAATAGTTTGGGCATCTTAATACCACTGTACAAGCCCAAATAAACTCCACAATGAAAGAGCATCATACTAATGATAAAACCTCTTATTTGTACATGTGAAATCTAGGTACGAGATAATTGTCTCTCAGTAGATTATTAACTATAAAAATGGAATATGAAACTAATTACATATTGTACAATAAAAATCTAAAAGGATTGCTTAAAAATACTCGTTTGAGGCTACACTATTTTGTTAGAGGCTTAACTTGCCCACAAAGTTTTACAATATCATAAGTATGTATATAAGCTGTGATGCCATTTTACATCTATATCATAGAATTTTGTTATTTCTAAAAATACATATGGTTTGAACTTTGTAAAGGTTTTGAAATATTTCTTCCTCATTATCTTTAGTTCTTCTTTATTATTCTTAACATAGGAGGAAGAATGTGTCTCTGTAAATTTCTTATTCATCTAAAATAATGGAAATAAACCTCAAGTTCCTCTAGAAAATAATTATAATTTTAACTTAGTAGAGTATGGACATAAAATACCTCATCATAAAGTTTCCATATAAGTTAACACTAATATCTAACATTTTTAATTAATTTTTTTTACTAATACATTGAGGCCCACAATGGTAATTAATTTCTACTTATACATTGAGGGTTGTGTCCTTATACCATTTTTTGTTTAACTGAAAGAGAATGTTGTACTTGAGCATCCTACCACCGAAGAGGAACATGAGGCAACAGTTCCAACGGTGACAACTGGTGCACTAGGTAAATAATGTCATTGCAATTTGCTTTTATTAATATTACCGAACTATAAACTAGCAATTTAATATTAATATTATTTTCTTTTATAGGAAATGCCCCGTCACTGCATGAGACCAGACATCGTGAGTACCCGACTAGGTCAGCTATGCGGGAAAGGCACCAAACACAAGTAGAGAACAATGATGTTGATGATGTAGTTAGGGAATTTAGAAATAGGAAGAAGCAAAAGAAAATTTGTTTATATAAAATAATGTATTATTATAAGATAGATGATGAATGACGTACCATACTTGGAAACTTTTTTGCGTTATATAAAAACTCATTTATAATACCAATTTGATGCCATACACTTTCAATGTTTTCTTGCCTGCTTTTTCTTGCATTACTTTTTAATTAGTTATTGAATATTTTTTTTTGTGCTCATGCTCATAAAAAATTAAATATAGATTGGGTATTGGGGAATTGAGAGTGACGTGGGGGAGGGGCCATAAGAGCTTCAGTAGAGAATAATTTATTGGGGTGATTTAATATTGGAGAAAACCTCCCTCAATCCAATGTAGCAACAAAAAAGTCAATGTTGACTCAGTTTCTACCCTTTTAGATCCTGGTAGGCTTGTTCCAAGTTTAGGCAACTCCAATAAATGGTTCTTGAAATGAAGAGGAGCTTTTTCAAGTATGTTTTGACATTTTCAACATATGTTCTAACATTATCATAAGAATGCATCTTAGAGTAAAAAATACTAAAAATATTACATGTATTTATTGTATAGATAATTATGGATGTTGAATGACTTGGTTGTGCAGGTAAAAATCCTCTTGCATCATGACCAATAACAACTAGTTGCAGATGTGGACAAACACCCTCCTATAGTAATTTATTCTTTTAAAGTAAAATAAACATCTTTAATGAAGAATGAAGTTTGCACCATATTGATTTAGATGATATTTCTAACACAAAAGCCAAATAGTACTTATTAAGGCATCCCCTTGGATGTGGTTTTCAACCAATTCAATGAACTATTTTTTAATTTATACATATGGTTGGTGTTGTTTTAATGTAAAAGTTGTAGTGTAAAGCAACACTAACCCTAATTTGTTCGAGGTCACATGAAATATTTAAACTAGACATAATTCACACAAAGGGCTATTAAATGGTAGTTTTGTTAAATGAACATGCCCTTGATCTTATAAAAAAGGTACCAAATTCTAACTGGAGATACCTCCATAGGTGCAGAAGTAAGCCTCAGATTATCATCCACTTTGGCAAGGAACTCTTTGGGCATGATTCAATAGTTGATAAATGAGAAACTAATATTGATGACCTCCCAAGCGAGCTAGGCTAGGATGTAAGATAGTTGAGACAATTGTCTTTAATCCTAGCTCACTTGGGAGGTCATACGTATTACTTTCTCCTTTATCAACTACTTATATCATGCCATAAGCCAGATGTGAGCTCCTTAATAAAGTGGATGATCATCTCAAGGTTACTTCTTCCCCCAAAAAAATTTCTACAAGTCACGTCGCAATTCCGATGGTTGTTTTCGTCGCTGCTATGACCCAAATGTCGCTAAGACTAGTGTCAGACTAGCGATGGATAAGGTGGAACTACTGACGATTATTTCTGTCACTGGTATGGCCCAACTGACACAAATTTTATGCCCAGTGTCATAACAACAACGACTGTTGTGGCACTTCCGACAGTTGTTTCCATCGCTAGCATGGCCCAACCTTCGCAACAACGTTATGCCAAGTGTCGGATTAGCAAAGACTGTGGTGTAAGTTTCGACGATTTTTTTTGTCGCTAGTATGGCCCAACCATCGCAACAGTTTTATGCCAAGTATCAGAATAGCGATGAATGTTTCTCTCGCTGATATGGCCCAGCCGTCACAATAATGTTATGTCAATTGTCAAAATAACGAAGATTGTCATGGCACTTAAGACGGTTGTTTCCGTCATTGGAATACTAATATGGATGGATGTGCGACGACATGTGCGACGACAGGCCGTTGGTATTGCGACACATTCTGGGAAGGCATCAGTGTCGTAATATCGACATCTCCACATGATGTCAAAATAGCGACAATAAATAGTGTGATTCAAATATTGGCTAAATTAAGACACGTGTTGTGTCTAGTGTCGCTCTACCAACAGTGATTAGAAGTGTCGCATATGCGACGGTACAGGAAACGACATTTTTCCCAACCTTAAAGTGTCGCTCTTGGGATGCCTATGTGTCGCAATAGAGACATTTTGGCCATCATAAATTGGACCAAATATGCTAGTGTATGTATCAAAACTAAAGTATGTAAAAGAAATATATGAGAAAATCGTGGAGCTATTCTGTGTGAGTAATACAAGAAAAGCAATATCTTTGAGAGAAGAAATATACAAAATGAAATTGTCAAGAGAAGAAGGAATAACTTCATAATTTATGAGGATTTCTAAAATAAGATACCAACTGCAGGAATTGGGAGAAGTAATGTTTGATATTGAGATGACTACAGTGGTGTTGAATGCTCTACCAGAAGAATCAAGAAACTTCACTTCAAGTTTATACGGGAAGGAAGAAGAAACACCATTCCATTATTTGTGGTCTCTATGTAAAATAGAATAAAAATATTGAAATCCAAAGATGATACAGGATCAAGTGGAGGGAATCAAGCCTTTGCATCCATATCCAGGAAGAGTGGAAGATTCATAAAATTTGGTCCTCAGAATAAAAGAAGAAATATGGAAAAACTATGATGCTTTGGATGTAATGAACTTGGGTATTATAAAAGAGATTTCCCTCAATTTGGAAAGGAAAAGAGGAAAAAGGAAGAAGCCCATGTTACAGATGAAGGGGAAGAGCCTGCTGTTAAGAAATCTAAGAAAGAGGAAGAAATATATCTCTATTATGATTGATATCATCTTATTCTTTAAGTGTTTTCTGTTGGTTGTAAAATAGTATGATAGAAAGCAATGTATGTTAATAGAATCATGATATAAAAATGGTAGGAGCTCTTGGTGAAATAACTCCTGGAAAACCTCATTGATAACAATGATGGAAGATAGTGATAAAGGGTCATCATGGAAATAGGTGCTCATGCTCTCTCATGAAATTCTATGGATTCACTGATTAGAAAGAAATAAAAAACGTTTCATCAATAATTATATGTTATAGAATTATGGGATTAGGATGTGATGACATATTGATAAAGCAGGTAAATGGAATGAGGTTCTTCATTCAAGTGAAATTTCTACAGGATGACTCAAAGGAAAAATGTATGAGGTATATATATGTTTATATGCTCACACTGGATGTTGTGAAGTCATGTCATATGGTTGCAGGTAATGGAATTCTATATTTAGAAGTATGATATTTGGAGGAGTATCTCTCTCGGTGCACTGACAGATGAAACTAACATAATATATCCTCATATGGAATATGAGGTGGTTTCATATGGACAAGGAGCTGAAAATTGGAAGTTCCTAGGAATGAATATTTGATGAAGGGAAGAGATCATGAAGTTCAACCATGTCAAGAGGAAGTTATCATCCAGACGCCAAGAAGATGTAATTGGAATATCTCCATGAGGATATGTAGACTCTGATAGAAGTCTCGTAAAGAATAAGACCCTTGACAAGACACATCATGAGTAGATGTGGCAATCTAAATAAAGGATGTCGATTCCTACAGGAAGATGTCATGGTGAAAGATCATCACTAAGGTAACTTTTGATTTAAAATTTCATAGGGATATTCTTATCTAGATGAATTTATGCAGGGTTGCCAATAATGTGAAAGGATGTAAGATCCTTGGAGATGGTTTTAAAGAAAGCAGCATGGCATAAAATGTGGAATAGATAATGAAGACATATAAATCACTTTCTGATAGCTGACATTACTCATGGATGAAAGTGATGGATGATTTGTGCCCTATGTAGCTAAAGGTTGAGGATTCGTTAATATCGAAATCCATGAAATCGAGGGGGGGGGATTCTTCATGAGAAATTAGGTGTGTCACCATTGCTGATGCAGGTCTCTAATTAAGAGGCAACCTAGTGATATGTTTCTTACTTGGAAGAGACTGGGCAATTCATAAGAATCAACTTATGTACATTCCTTGTATAGGAATGAGTACATTCCCTTATGGAATAGATCCTCCATGGCTGAGAGGGTGAGATAGACACATCATTTTGGTCTTCACATGGGAAGACAAAATGGAGGATTGAGTAATCATATGGAATTCAATACTCTTTTATAATGTGATACAGCGTTCAAGATAAGAGTAGTCGGGGACCGATATTCCTTGAGGTCTAGCTACCCAAGAGAAGAATAGTCCAAGAAGGTGATACTTTGCGAACACCTAGGTGGAGTATGTACCTTCGAGAGATAATGACTATGGTGTCTATAAGTCATATGTCTCGCCAACATTGTAGCCCATTGTCTTTTTGAGAGATGGGGTTGTTATTCAAGGCCTTGCACTAGGACAATGTTGGTTGATATGATGCTATAAGGATGTGATCACCAATTTGATTCTTCTTATGAGATTCTTTAGTTTAAAAGTTACCATGTACCTGTATGAGTACTGCCCTAGTTAAGAGGGAGCATTGAAAAGTGTATCTAGGATCGATCTTCATATTGACTATGTAATGATTTATTTATGTAAAGAAGAAGAAAAATATAATAAAATGTACTTTTTTTTGTACTTTCTTCATGGGTTTCATGAGAAAGATTTTTATTGTAGATCAATAGACTTATTCTTGATGACTGTTAGGGTTGTCTTCTAGTTATAAGTGTAACTAAGTGTCATGTATATGAAGAGTCTAGTCATAAACATATGCTCCAAGACCTTGTCATGAATCCTTGAAATAATGGCTAAAGACAACCTTCATCCTCACCTCATTAACACTAGAAATTATGCTTTCCAAGTCAGCCTCTATACAGTGATGAAATCGGCCTACAAACTTGTTGTAGGGTTGGCCTAAGAAAAGTGAGACAACACTATATATATAAGGATGTTGTGGCCAATTTTAGGATATCAAGTGTGGACTTATATGAGCTAATTACATCATGAAGAAGTCTGGGACAAGTGCATATTGCTCTGAGATCAAGGTGTGGATTTCAGAAAGGATACAAGTGCGAATACATCTGTGATAAAGGTGCAGATTTCAGGAAGGATACTATAGAAATTATAAAAACATATGTATATCATGGATTCAATCCGATCTAACAATGTACTAAATCTAGATACTGAATCGTATCTACAAATTAATTGTGGAAATTAAACATAATCACCAATCACATGAAGCAAAGAAGAATCAAATCAAACCACAACATAGATAATTTCTCGAGGAAAGATTCCTACTCAAAACCCTACTATATTCTACTGTATATTCAACATGGATACATGAAATGATTACAATTCACTCTTCTAACAAGAGTCTCCAGCACTCAGCTAAATGTCTCACACTGTCCTGGACAAAACTGACCAACACTTAGCCAATTATGAGCCTCTAAATAGCTTGCCTTTCTTGCGAAATTACTGATGAATGCAATCCCTATTCTTTATGAATCTTGGCCTTCCTAAACTGCGCAAAGATCATGAGAAATCCAATGTGTGTTTGGTTGCATGGGTGCAACACAATAATACTTTAACTGATAGTTAACATCCATGTCACCTTTGTCTCAACTGGGTCTCCACTGGAACTGACATGCATGCAGCTAATAATAGTTAATCATCAGTTGCATGTTAGATCATTAATTGTGAATTAAATAATATTTAATTCACTTGATCTATCACTAGTGCAACACACACTTACAACTAGCTCAACTAACTTTAACTCACCCAACTGAGTTAACTGATTACTCATGCATTAAACTAATGCACCAACTGCACTTCGAACTCTGTTACAACTAGAATTACTCTGAATGCCTCACCAACTACCCTTGTATCGAATTCATAAGCTAACTAAGTTTATCACACTTAGTTAATTATTACAAGTGATTATGAGATAATATTACATTTTATTGTCCAATTTAATTAAGAGAAAGTTAAAATAGACACTGCACCAAATTTAGCCCACACTAGTGTAGGTGTTGTTAAGACCTATGGTCCCACACTAGTGTAGGTGCTGCAATTTGTTGTTGGAATTCAACACTCCCTCTCAACAAGAAAAGGATTATCTGCCACCCCGATCCTGCCTCTATGGTATTCGAATTTTCTCCTAGTGAGCACCTTCGTCAGAATATCTGCATCCTGATCTTCTGTGGGAATGTAATGAAGTAAATTTATGCGCCTGTGAACACAATATCTGAGATGGTGGTACCGGATGTCTATATTCTTGGACCTATCGGGTGAAATCACGAAGTTGGGAAACACTTTTTGGCAGATGGCTAGAATTTGAGAGAAATTTTTAATTTCTCGTCCGAGAAAATAGTCAACTCTATTTCTCGACCGAGAGTTTTAAAAACTCTCGTCCGAGAGTTTTAAAAACTCTCGTCCGAGAGTCTTATTGGGTTTAACCAGAGTTAAAAATCTCTCGACGAGAGTTATGCATTCTCTCGTCCGAGAGTTTTATTAACGAAAACTCTCGGGAAGACTTTTGGACAAGAGTTAAAAAAAACTCTCAGATGAGAGTTTAAAAACTCTCGGATGAGAGTTTTGAAAACTCTCGGATGCGAGTTTAAAAAACTCTCGGATGAGATTTTTGAAAACTCTCATCCTAGAGTTTTTTCAACTCTCATTCGAGAGTTTTATTCCTATAATAAAACACAACAATTAATTATTAAGTTTTTAGAATTGGTACTTTATATAATTTAAATATTACTTTATTAAAATTAAAAAATGATAAAAAATAATAAAATTATAATTTTATTTTAAATTATTTTATTATTATTAATGATAAAAAATACATGAAGATTTAATTAAATAAAATTTGTTACAATATTTTGTAATATCAATGTTATATAAAAAACTAAAAATATTTTATATAAAACTAATTGATATATTAAAATAAATAAAATAAAATTCTAAAACATAAATCAAAATAAAAACAACTATATATAATTTATATAATATTTTTTTTGAAATTAATGAATAAATTAAATTTAAAAAACAATGGACTAAATGCAATGAGGTGATAAAGGAGACAATGCATAGCACCTTAATATTGTTATAAATTCTTGGAAATCTCGAGAAATTTTTGAAGTGAGATGAGCTTCTTGGAATGGGTCACTTTATCTTCCACTTCAGTTTCACACGATTAACTTGAAAGGAACTCTATTTTCCTAGGTATGGATGTAAGGGAATGAACAATATTATTTGAACATTGAGTGAGATGCCCTTCTTGGAATGGGTCCTCCTATATTCCACTTTAGTTTCACAAGATTAAATTGAAATGAAGTTTATTTTCCTAGGTATGGACGTAAGGGGATAAAGAATATTATCCGAAAAGGAAATGAATGTTAAGTGTGACATTCCAAGCAGAAGTGTATGGTATTGGAGAATTATGTTATTGCAGAAAACTAAACCTTGACCCCTTAAACCCTAATTCCTAACCCCTAACCCCTAAACCCTTAACCCCCTAAACCTTAAACCTATAAACCCTTAACCCCTAACACATTTACCCCCACTAAACCTCTAAATCCATAACCCATTTACCCCCAATAAACCTCTAAATCCCTAACCCATTTAACCCCTAAACCCTTAACCCCTACCCCTAACACGTTAACCCCTAACCCATTTAAGCACCTAAACCCCAAAACCCCTAACTCCTAACCCCTAAAATACTTAACTGCTAAATCCCCTAACCCCCTAAACCTCTAAACCAATCCTAACCCATTAAACCCCCTAAACCTCAAAACCCCTAACCCCTTAAACCCTAATTCCCAACCCATAACCCTTGACCCCTTAAACCCTATTTCCTAACCCCTAAACCCTTAACCCCTAACCCTTAAACCCTAATTCCAAACCCCTAACCAATTCAACACCCTAAACCCCTAAAAACATAACCCATTTAAGTGTTTATTCCATTTAAACCCCAAAACCCTAACCCCTAACCCCTAAAATCCTTCACTGCTAAATCCCCTAAACCTCTAAACCTATAAGCCATTTAACCCCCTAAACCCTAAACCTCTAAACCCTTAACCCCTAACCCATTAAACCCTAATTCCCAACCCCTAACCAATTCAACACCCTAAACCCCTAAAAACCTAACCCATTTAACCCCATTAACCCCTAACTTCTAACCCCTAAAATTCTTAACTGCTAAATCCCCTAACCCCTTAAACCTCTAAACCAGCGATAACCCATTTAACCCCCTAAACCCTAAACCTGTAACCCCTTAAACCCTAATTCCCAACCCATAACCCATTCAACCCCTTAAACATCTAAACCTCTAACCCATTAACCCTTGACCCCTTAAACACTAATTCCTAACCCCTAACCCATTTAACCCCCTAAACCCTAAACCTCTAAACCCTTAACCCCTAACCCATTTACCCCCACTAAACCTCTAAACCCCTAACCCATTTAACCCCTAAAAGCTAAACCTCTAAACCCTTAACCCCTACCCCTAACTCGTTAACCCCTAACCCATTTAAGCCCTTAAACCCCAAAACCCCTAACCCCTTAAACCCTAATTCCCAACCCATAACCCTTGACCCCTTAAACCCTAATTCCTAACTCCTAAACCCTTAAGCCCTAATTCCCAACCCCTAACCAATTCAACACCGTAAACCCCTAAAAACCTAACCCATTTAAGTGTGGATTCCATTTAACCCCCAAAACCCTAACCCCTAACCCTTAAAATCCTTCACTGCTAAATCCCCTAACCCCCTAAACCTCTAAACCTGTAACCCATTTAACCCCCTAAACCCTAAATCTCTAAACCCTTAACCCCTAACCCCTAAAATCCTAATTCCCAATGCCTAACCAATTAGACACCCTAAACCCCTAAAAACCTAACCCATTTAACCCCATTAACCACTAACTTCTAACCCCTAAAATCCTTAACTGCTAAATCCCCTAACCCCCTAAACCTCTAAACCAACCCTAACCCATTTAAACCCCTAAACCCAAAACCTATAACCCTTTAAACCCTAATTCCCAACCCATAACCCATTCAACCCCTTAAACACCTAAACCTCTAACCCCTTAACCCTTGACCCCTTAAACCCTAATTCCTAAACAGGCTAACCCATTTAACCCCCTAAACCCTAAACCTCTAATCCTTTAACCCCTAACCCATTTACCCCCACTAAAACTCTAAACCCCTAACCCATTTAACCCCTAAACCATAAACCTCTAAACCCTTAACCCATACCCCTAACCCATTTAAGCCCCTAAACCCCAAAACCCCTCACCACTTCAACACCCTAAACCCCTAAAAACCTAACCCTTTTAAGAGTGGCTCCATTTAACCCCAAAAACCCTAACCCCCAACCCCTAAAATCCTTCACTACTAAATCCCCTAACCCCCTAAACCTCTAAACCTGTAACCCATATAACCCCCTAAAACCTAAACTCTAAACCCTTAACCCCTAACCCCTTAAACCTTAATTCCCAACCCATAACTCTTGACACCTTAAACCCTAATTCATAACCCCTAAACCCTTAACCCCCTAAACCCTAAACCTTTAAACCCTTAACCCATAACCCATTTACCCCCACTAAACCTCTAAACCCCTAACCCATTTAACCCCTAAACCCTAAGCCTCTAAACCCTTAACCCCTACCCCTAACCCGTTAATGCCTAACCCATTTAAGCCCCTAAACCCCAAAACCCCTAACCAATTCAACACCCTAAACCCCTAAAAACCTAACCCATTTAAGTATGGATTCCATTTAACCTCCAAAACCCTAACCCCTAACCCCTAAAATCCCTCACTGCTAAATCCCCTAACCCCTAAACCTCTAAACTTGTAACCCATTTAAGCCCCTAAACCCAAAAACCCCTAACCAATTCAACACCCTAAACCCCTAAAAACCTAACCCATTTAAGTGTGGATTCCATTTAACCCCCAAAACCCTAACCCCTAACCCCTAAAATCCTTCGCTGCTAAATCCTGTAACCCCCTAAACCTCTAAACCTATACCCCATTTAACCCCCTAAACCCTAAAATTCTAAACCCTTAACCCTATCCCCTTAAACCATAATTCCCAACCCATAACCCTTGACCCCTTAAACCCTAATTCCTAAACCCTAAACTCTTAACCCCCTAAACCCTAAACCTCTAAACCCTTAACCCCCAAACCATTTACCCCGACTAAACCTCTAAACCCCTAACCCATTTAACCCCTAAACCCTAAACCTCTAAACCCTTAACCCCTACCCCTAACCCGTTAACCCTTAACCCATTTAAGCCCCTAAACCCCAAAACCCATAACCCCTTAAACCCTAATTCCCAACCAATAACCCTTGACCCCTTAAACCCTAATTCCTTACCCCTCAACCCTTAACCCCTAATTCCCAACCCCTAACCAATTCAACACCCTAAACCCCTAAAAACCTAACCCATTTAAGTGTGGATTCAATTTAACCCCCAAAACCCTAACCCCTAACCCCTAAAATCCTTCACTGCTAAATCCCCTAACCCCGTAAACCTCTAAACCTGTAACCCATTTAACCCCCTAAACCCTAAACCTCTAAAACCTTAACCCCTAACCCCTTAAACCCTAATTCCCAACCCCTAACCAATTCAACACCCTAAACCCCTAGAAACCTAACCCATTTAAGTGTGGATTCCATTTAACCCCCAAAACCCTAACCCATAACCCCTAAATCCTTCACTGCTAAATCCCCTAACCCCCTAAACCTCTAAACCTGTAACCCATTAACCTCTAAACCTGTAACCCCTCGGAAGGATTGTCTGTAAGTTCAGGACCCGGCTATTGAGCCAGCCATCCTTTTCCGTCTCAGAGCGGGTAAAGCCATCCCTCCTTCAATAGAAAAAATTAGCTCTTCCCAGCTGGTTTGCTGCTGGGCGAGGTTGTAACTTACTATTAGCCGAATCAAGCAATGGTGGCTGACCACCGTGTCTGCATGCTTTGCTTTTCTAATTCCACGAGCAATATCATGCAATAAAGAGTTTAAGAATGCAGGTAAATTGATAGTGCATTTTTGTTTTAGCACAGCTAATAGCTTAAGATGGCGAGGTCTTACCACGTCTTTTCTACCGTCGCATGTTATGTAAGCCTGCAAGATCCTGGCTAATTCTGTCCATGGTTCGCCTAGCGGCGCCGGGTGTACTCCTCTCCCTTTGACTATTAGCCTCTGTCCGTCATCTTGAAATATTTGCATGGCCTCCCGAATTCTGATTTTCTTCTGAGTCCAGACAGTTCCCTGTGCGGGGATGCCAGATACTTCTGCAATTATCTCATCGGTCACTGCTATCTGCCTTCCTCTGACTGTGGAGGAACCTTCCTGCAGATTTAACAAGAATTCAGTAGCCACTGCTTCATTGGGTTGCTGCATTCTCATAAAGTATGTAATCCATCCCAGTTTGTCTAATATTTCCCGTGCAGCATCAGAGACAACCAACGTCTGAGGTTCGCTGCGAATTGGACGTCCTCCCATTTCTGTTCTTCGTTAATTGTTCTCAACACACGGTAACCTTAATGGAACAGCACAACACAGTTCGCTAAAATTCGTTATTTTCTGAAAATGCAAGGGTTTTAATTCATAAAAATCTATTGCAGAGATACAGGTGAAGAAATTTTGGGTATCTGATCTGCATGCAGATATTTCTGCCCCCCAAACGAATGAAAGGTCGACCTCGACCATCGATTAAGGTGGCATGTGTGGAACAACAATAGGACGACAGTGAAAAAACAGGCGCAATCATGATAAAGTCAATCAAATTAAGTAATTACTGAAATCGATGCGTAAGATAAATCGGTAATAATGAGGGAATCGCGTTGTAATAATTCAAGTATGAGGTGAAGGGACAGCAAAAGATTAATGTAATTGCGCTATTTACCACATTAAAGTAATATGACCGATTAATAACATTTTTCATGTGTGATGGTTCGGGGATAGAACTTAAAGAATTTTATGCATTTCGTTTGATATTCAATAAAAATTATAGGAAAGAGGGTTAAATAACTATTGATTTGTATAAGTATTACTTCAATACTATTAACAGAGCTCCGTTGCCCACAGGTGTCCATAAAAAAAAAATGCTCACAAATTCAAAATACAAAATTAAAACAATCGTTCAAAAAGTGACGTTCCTTTAAAAGGAACAACAAAGATAATCTGCGAAACTGCTGTTCCTTTTAAAAGGAACAGCAAGGAAATGCTCTGCAGACATGCTGCTCCATTTGAAAGGAAAAGCAAAAACACTACGCGAAACTGCTATTCCATTCGAAAGGAACAGCAAGGAAATGCTCTGCAAACATGCTGTTCCATTTGAAAGGAACAGCAAAAGCATTGCGCAAAACTATTGTTCCATTCGAAAGGAACGGCGGAAGTGCTGTTCCATTAGAAAGGAACAGCAACGCGAAAAAAACACATAATTTTTATTATTTTTCGTTTTTAAAGGAACTAAATTCAAACGAAATAAAGAAGTATTAACGAAACATCCATACCTAGGAAAATAAAATTCGTTTCAATTTAATCTTGTGAAACTAAAGTGGAATATAGGAGGACCCATTCCAAGAAGGGCATCTCACTCAATGTTCAAATAATATTGTTCATTCCCTTACATCCATATCTAGGAAAATAGACTTCCTTTCAAGTTAATCGTGTGAAACTGAAGTGGAAGATAAAGTGACCCATTCCAAGAAGCTCATCTCACTTCAAAAATTTCTCGAGATTTCCAAGAATTTATAACGATATTAAGGTGCTATGCATTGTCTCCTTTATCACCTCATTGCATTTAGTCAATTTTTTTTTTAAATTTAAATTTATTCATTAACTTCAAAAAAAGTATTATATAAATTATATATAGTTGTTTTTATTTTGATTTATGTTTTAGAATTTTATTTTATTTATATTAATATATCAATTAGTTTTATATAAAATATTTTTATTTTTTTATATAACATTGATATTACAAAATATTATAACAAATTTTATTTAATTAAATATTCATGTATTTTTTATCATTAATAATAATAAAATAATTTAAAATAAAATTATAATTTTATTTTTTTTTATCATTTTTTAATTTTAATAAAGTACTATTTAAATTATATAAAGTACCAATTCTAAAAACTTAATAATTGTTGTGTTTTATTATAGGAATAAAACTCGAGTTGAAAAAACTCTAGGATGAGAGTTTTTAAAACTCTCATACGAGAGTTTTCAAAACTCTCATACGAGAGTTTCATTGGGTAAACTCTCGGGCGCAAACTCTCGTCCGAGAGTTTTTTAAACTTTCGGCCGAGAGTTTGGCCATGCATTTAAATGTAACTTTAGGTGGGTTAAACTCTCGGTCGAGAGTTTTATAAATTTCTCGTCCGAGACATTATCTCGGCCGAGAGTTTCTGGTCAACGAAAAACACAGAAAATTCTACATTTTTCAGGAACCTGCAACTTTGGAGGGGCAGAACACCTACAAAAACAAAATTTTATATGTCGGACCAAGTATCATTAGATTCATCTCTGAACCTAGTTTCTGATGATATGAGATTTGTGGAGTTTCATTAAAAAATTCAAATTTTTATTAATTTTTTACTAAACTGTGTCACTATGGAATTTCATTTTTCGAAAAATTGCACTGAATGAAAATTCAATAACTTTCTAATGAGGACACCAAAAAATTCAAAAAAATCATGCTGCACTTCCTCTCCCTGTCTACTTCAAAAGGGTACTCTCATTTTTCTTATTGATGGTCACATTGAAAAGAAAATCAAAGGATTATAAAATGTACTGAAACATCACTGTTTTTTTTTCTTCGTCCATTTCAAAAAATAATAAAAAATAGTGATTTAATCCGAAAATTACCGAAAAATAGTCTGTGCACTAGTGCAATATATGCAGATTATGATGCTATGGTTTTTTTCCAAAAAATGAATAACCTTCGCTAAAAAAAGTAAAGGATTATAAAGTGGCTATTTATGTTTTTGCCTGAAAATTTCAAGTATATGCAGTTAGTAAACAAGAAATTTACCCCTCTATATGTCAATATTTTTTTTTTTTAAATATGGGTATGGAGGTAAGACAATTCTCTACGATTCTTGTTTTTATGTCAAAGCATAATTTGCAATAAAAATATGAGTTTAGTGGAGTTGAAGTTGAAAAACATAGAAAATTACAATTTTCAACGTCAAAAAAGGGCAAAAAGTGTTTCCCAACTTCACATTTTCACCCTATCATGAAACACGAGATTAACTGAGAGTTTAATGCAACTCTGGTTATCACAATGTGTTACTGTCAGATCCATATGAGAACAAACAAGCCAACCAGGATCTTTATCATCCAGATGGCCTCACATGCAGCTTGACTTGCTGCCATGTACTCTTCCTCCATTGAACTGAGTGCCACATATCATTGTTTCCTGTTGTACCAAGAAACTATTGTTGATCCTATGCTGAAGATCCCTCTTGATGTGCTCTTTCTATTAGATGGAATGTCTGCCCAATCTGCATCCATGAAGACTTGAAGATTCACTCCCTCTGTCTGTATGTACCATAATCCATACTCTCTAGTGCCCCTGAGATATCTCAAGACATGCTTCCCTACCTTTCAAAAGAGGTTGGTCGGCTTAACCATAGCTTGACTCAACTGGTTAACTACGTAGAAAAGTTTTGGTCTGGTGTGCACCAAGTACATTAGTGAACCTACTAGCTACTTGTAGACGGTAGCATCCACTACTTCTTCAAAAGTAGCATTATTTTTACTCCATTTTCCTAGAAGAGGAGTGTCCATGGCTTTATAGCTTCGCATATGAAATTTACCCAATATATCTTTGGCATACTTTCCTTGAGAAACAAAAATTTCACCATCCCGCTGCCATATTTCCAAACCAAGGAAATAGTGAAGGATTCCCATATCCTTCATTTCGAAGTCCCTTGCAAGATCCTCCTTGCATGAGTTTATCAGCTTCTCATCACCTATCAAAATTATATCATCAACATAAAGTACGATAATCAAGATCTTAGCATGAACAACAATCTGGTACAGCTTTGAATTTGCTTCACTATTGGTGAAGCCCAACCCAATGAAATAGTTGTCAATCCAACAATACCAAGCACGAGGTGCTTGCTTCAACCCATACAGTTCTCTCTTAAGTCGACACACATGTGACTCAATGTCAAAGATATTGAAACCTTCTGGATGATCTATGTACACATATTCCTTAATAAATCCATTGAGAAACATTAATTTCACATCCATATGATGAATGCGCCACCCCATCTGCACTGAGAGTGCAAGAATAGATCTAATGGAAGAGTGCCTCACGACTAGTGTGAAAGTCTCATCATAGTCTATACCTTCAATCTATGAGAATCCCCAAGCCACAAATCTGGCCTTGTACTTCTCCACACTCCCATTTGCAGCTTGCTTTACCTTATAGATCCATCTAGATCCAACCACTGATTTTCCGACCAGTCTTGGGAAAATATCCCATGAACTGTTCTTGTCGATGGAGTCATACTCCTCTACCATAGCATCAACCCAAATTCGTTACTACACTGCTTCCTGAAAGGAAGATGGCTCTGTCACAATACACTTGCTCATAAGAGCCATGTATCCAGTAAACATGTCTCAAGACTGTCTCTGTCTGCACAGTGAATTAGTGGCTCCTACATTCTCTACTGCATCAAGTCTCAATCTATCAGCTTTCGTGGTGCGTCGTCTACCATTTCTGGGGGATGGCTCTGCGTGAGTGTTTTATGCCACTCCATGATCCTCCGCATGTGGCTACTCCACATCTTGAGGTTCATTCTTTGGAACCAAGAGTTCCTCCTCTGCATGAAAATCTAGCTCCCCGTCAAGGGACAATCGCATGGCTTTCTCCTCATCAAATTTCATAGCCTGACGCACAAAATCATTCTGATATTTGGAAAATACACCTGATAGTTGTGGGGAGTTTCAGTGTACCCCACAAAAATCCCAACCTCAGCTGTTTGTTCCAGCTTCTTCCTGGTGTCTTTAGTCACATACACATAAACATATAAGCCAAAAATATTAAAATGTGAAATATTAGGTTTCTTACAAGTAAAAACATCTTTTGGTGTACTCATGCCAAGTATCCTATGAGGACAACGGTTCTGCACAAATACCGTTGTGTTGCATGCCTCTGCCTACATATGCAAAAGTAGGCCCTGATCATGCAACATCACTCTTGCTGCACCCACAATTGTTCTGTTCTTTCTTTCTACGACCCCATTCTGTTGTGGGTTATGAGGGGCAATCAGTTCCCTCTTAATTCCTTCTCTGATGAAGAAGTTCTTGAATTCATTAGAGATGTACTCACCACCATTGTCGCTCCTAAGAGCCTTCACATGCTTCCCCGTGTCTTTCTCCACCAGTGCTTTAAACTCATGGATCTTTCAGAACGTTTGATATTTCTTCTGCATGAAGTAGATCCAACAATTTCGAGAAAATTCATAAAAAATTATCATATAGTACTTATGCTTTGTTATCGAAGTAGTAGAGAATGGTCCACACACGTCTGAGTGAACTCTCTCAAGGACCTCTGAAGCTCAGTTCTTCTTCTCATGAAAAGTGGCCTTTGCATACTTCCCCATAGTACATCCATTGCATGTGTTTGATTGTGCAACAATACCCTTGGGAAGACCCGTAGAAATATGTTACATGACCTTCAAGGCTCTGTGGTGTAGATGGCCCAATCTCCTGTGCCACAACTCACCGTCATCCCGACCCACCACTTTGTCTGCCTTACCCATCAATTTTCCGTAACCATCTACATCAAGTTTATAGAGATTCTTAACTCAAATCCCAATATTATTGGCTTGTCCTGTTGTCTTGTGTCACAGGAAATATTTTCCTTTACTAAAAAAAACATCATAGCCTCCATCCTCCAACATTGCAATTGAGACTAAATTTTTCTTCAAGCCTGATACATACATTACATCTTTTAATTGAAAAGGTTTACCTGACTATCTCTGGAAGGTAATGGTGCCAATCCTGGTAGCATTGTACCACCCTTCATCACCCATTTCGATATGCATATGGAGGTCCTTCTCCTCCAAACTACTGAAAATTTCTGTCTCTCGTCATGTGAAAGGATGCACCACTATCCAAATACCACACCGATCCCATTGCAATTGACACCATGCATGCAATGAGAGAGAAGTCAAGCTCAAATTGCAAAGCCAAAGCCTTACCAACTGCAGATCCTAAAGCCTTTTTGTTCTTCTTCTTTTGTGGACAATTAGTGGCATAATGCCATGCTCGTGACAGTGAAAACACTTCACTCTAGACACGTCGCGCTTCATGCCATATTTACCGAACTAGAATTTGAAATGGAAATTATTTCATTTCCCCTTCTTGGCCTTGGAAGCCTAAGCACAATATTCTTCATATTCATTCTTAGATGAAGATCCATCTCTGGTATTCCATCTGAACTCTTATTGCACCAAATCTGACCAAAATCGTTCTCAATCTGGTAGATTTTCCCTTCCATTTACAAAGTCATGAGAACTATGCCAACTCATGGGAAGTCCTAGAAGAGCTAGGCTCACCAAATCATCATCAACGATAGAAATGCCAATGCTCCCAAGCTCATCCCGACATTGGACAAAATTTGCTAAATATTTTCGCATGGAGTCACCTTTCTCCATTTTGATCTTCTTGAGTTTATCCTTCAGTGCAAAATTCTTATGATCACTGCTACTTTTAAATAGATCTGTCAAATATTTCAACATTGCATATGTTGTCTCTTTTCCATGAAGGCTTGAGACAATGTGGTCTCGTACTCCCTCTAGTAAGATCCTCCTCGCCTTTTCACATTTCTTTTTCCATGCATCAATATTTGTAGCATCTTTCACAACGAGTTTGGGAACATCATTTTCAATGAATTCCTCAAATCCATTGTCCTGTAGTACTACCGCCATCCTATATTTCCAAGAAATATAGTTAGAGCTGCCTTGAGTGCATACTCCAATCTCAAGGCATTGAAAGCCATTTAGATCCTGAATCCACTATAGCACCAAGAAAATATTTTGCAAATTCAAATTCTATTCAGTCACAAACTCAACTTCTCCTCCACTATAGTGATTTCCTGTGATCTAATACCATGTAGAAATTATACAGAAAATATGTATATCATGGATTCTATCCGATCTAACAATTTACTAAATTTATATACTAAATCGCTTCTACAAATCAATTGCGGAAATTAAACACAATCACCAATCACATGTAGCAAAGAAGAATCAAATCAAACTGCAACACATATAATTTCCTGGGGAAAGCTTGCTGCTCAAAACCCCACTATATTCTATTGTATATTCAACATGCATACATGAAACAATTACAAAGCACTCTTCTCACAAGAGTCTCCAACACTTAGCTAATTGTATCACACTATCGTGGAAAAAATTGACCAACACTTCGCCAATTCTTAGCCTCTAAACAAACTTCCTTTCTTGCACAATTCCCAATGAATGCAATCCCTATTCTTTAGGAATTTTGACCTTCTTGAACTGCGCAAGGATCATGGGCAATCCAACATGTGTTTGGTTTCATGGGTGCAACAAAATAATCCTACAACTAATAGTTAACATCCCTTTAACCTTTGTCTCAACTGGGTCTCCACTGGAACTGACATGCATGCAACTAATAATAGTATATCATCAGTTTCATGTTAGATCATTGATTGTGAATTAAATAATATTTAATTCACTTGATCTCTCACTAGTGCAACAAATAGTTACAACTAGCTCAACTGACTTTAACTCACCTAACTGAGTTAACTGATTACTCATGCATTAAACTAATGCACCAACTGCACTTAGAACTCTGTTACAACTAGAATTACACTGCATGCCTCACCAACTATCCTCAACTCGTAATTCATGAGCTAAATGAGTTTATCACACTCAGTTAACAATTACCAGTGATTATGAGATAAGATTACATTTTATTGTCCATCTTAATTAAGGGGAAATTAAAATAGACACTGCACCAAATTTAGCCCAAACTAGTGTAGGTGCTGCTAAGACCTGTTGGTCCCACACTAGTGTAAGTTTTTCTTGGACCTATTGGTCCCACACTAGTTAGTGTAGGTGCTGCAATTTCTTGTTGGACTTCAGCAGATACAAGTGTGGATATATTTGAGTTTCCATAGTGTGATCAAGTCTGAAATAAGTGCGAGTTAAGACAGTGGACAAGTATAAGGTGTAGACCTATTTCATGAATTGTTTTAAAGAAGTATGTGACAAGAAGTTGTGGATAGTAGTGCGGTCAATACTACACCTACTATCTAAGTAAAACAAGAAGTGCAGATGATTCACACCGATAAGATAAGTCGAAGTTAAAGGGCTAAAGTATGATATAATATAAGAGTAGAAGAAAGGTAAGCATGTGATTTACCTTCTTATCTTCAGTACCCAAAAGGAAAGAAATATATGTCAAGTGAAACAAGAAGAAATATAACCGAAGACTAAATAAAGGAAGATATATTTAGAGACTGAGTTCTCTAGTGGTGGTGTAGGTCGGTGAAAGTTAATGCATAAGAGAAGGATTAGCGTTGTGAGCATACAAAGAAGAATGCCAAGGTCTTGGAGGCATTCCTAGGTCAAGGGTCTGAGTCTTGGTCATGGTACTTGTCATTTGATGATTTATAAGAAGAATTCCTTACAGGTTTTCCTCTCCAAGAGGGATAGGTTTTTCCCTGGCTTTAGGAGCCTAAATTTTGTGTCATGTATTTTGATAATTGACTTGATGGAGGTATAAATAAGTTGTAGAATAGAAGACATAAGTAACTCAAGTAATCTCACAAGTAATTATCAAGAAGAGAATTTTTAATTAATCAGGAGCCCTGTAAATTCTCAACAGAGGGCATGCCCTTTTAAATTCAATCCTTGGTGATTGAAGGTGGATGATTACAAAGAAATGATTAATAAAGTATGGAAATATCCTCTAATGTCCCATACTTGCTCATTGATGGAATCAATTCATGAATGTTTAAAAATATTGAAATCATAGACACACACTTGGATCAGCCATAAAAAAAGGAAAGAGTCAAAAACTTTATTTGCGATTAAGAAAATTTTGGAGAAAATCAGTGACAGTAATGATACTCAATATTTTTTTGTTTCATATAGAGATAAAATAATCACTTTGGAGGGAAAAGGAGGGAAATATTGAAATAACAAGAAGAGGATATCAGACAAAAATGTAGGGCCATCTAGATAGAAGCAGGCGATAAAAATACCAAATATTTTCATAGATATATCAACCTTAGGAAGCAACATAACTCTATTTGGTAAATAAGGGATGCAGATGGGAATTTATAAAAGACTCGTGACTCTATAGAATAGGCTCTTATTACTCATTTTAAAGGGAAAATTTCAGCAAATTGCCATGATTATCAGGGTCAAGCGTCCTTTATAGATTTGGTTCCTAATAGGATTTCACAAGAGGGTAATGATAAAATGAGTCAATCGATAACTAGTGAGGAACTCTTAGCTACACTGCAAGATTTTGGAAAGAGAAGATCCTAGTCCCTGATGGCTAGGGGGTCGAATTATTCAGTTATTTTAAGGATTTTATGCTTCCAGGTATGTTGGAGGTGGCAGAGGAAATAAGCACATGGGATATATCACGAGGGCTATCAATGCCACTTTTGTTGTGTTGATACCCAAAAAGAAAACTCTGATGTCTTTTATGGATTATAGACCAATATTACTATGCAATTAAGTGTATAAGGTTATATATAAACTAATTGCAAGAATTATTAAGTTGTTTCTGTCAAATTTATTACTCGGGAACAATTTGGATTTATGGAAAGGGAGGCAGATAAAATATGCTTTCAGTCATTGCGCATGAGCTGATCCATTCCATTAAATCCAATGGTCATAATTTCTCTCTTCTTAGGGTGGATTTGATGAAAGATTATGATTGTATAGACTGGAATTATTATTATTTATTATGATAAAAAAGGGTAGAAGTCCACAAAACTATAGATGGATATTGGGGTGTATCAGGACCACAAATTTCCCAGTGATAATCAACGACTTTCCCTCTAAGTTTTTTTTTTTTTTTTTTACTATCAGGTGTTGAGAGAGGGTTGTGAATTTTCACCCTTACTCTTTCGTATGGTGATAGATACAATGAGTATAAAACTAATAGATGCCCCATAAAAAGTATTGATCTGTGGGGTTCGAGTACCTAAGTAATGAATCGTTACTCATCTCATGTTCATTGATGATATGTTATTTGGAGGAGATATTACTTTCGTTGAGTGGTCAATTTTACATAAAATTATTAAGTCTTTTGGGATGCTATATGTTTGTTAATTAATGAAGCCAAGTCAAAGTTATAACATAATGAATGTGAAGCAATTGTATTGATGGACATTAAATAACTACTAGGGGTGTCATCTAGTTTGTTGACCAACGGATTCACTTATTTTCATTTCAATTTGAAACCACGTGGCTACAAAATTAAGGATTGGGATTGGATAATAGAGAATTTCAATCATAAATTGGGTGTTTGGACACATAAATGGATCTAATTGGGAGGGACACATATTATGTTGAAATCAATTTTACGAAACCTTTGAGTTTATTGGATGCATATTTTTATTTTTCCAAAGGAAATTATCATAAGGATAAGATATATAATGGGGCGAATATTATGGTCAAGATCTCAAATAGGAGAGAAAACAGGAAAGATGCATTTATCACGATGGCCAATCATTGCAAGAGTTATTGAACACAGAGGTTGGGGGATTATTGATCTTGATATGTCAACAAGGCTCTCTTAATTAAAAATACATGGAGAGTGGTAGAAGTTATTTGGTAAGGTATTATAAAGGATAAATATTTTTATGGTCATACTTCCTAGTCATGGATTTGCAATGGGGCGAGGAAGAAAACTTAGCCATCACATATTTAGAGAATTATGCTATAGGTTATGCATTTTTTACAAGGGCATGTGTGGTCGTTTGTGGGAGAAAGTTATAGGATAATGATTGGGTTATATTCCATCATAGGTATGCATGGAAGTCACACCTTATAAATTCAGATACTCAATCATATTCAAAAAGTAGGGATTTTCCATCTTAATCAAATTCTCTATCGGGATTTTCATCATCTGGACAACCAGGCATTGTTTAAATAAGTGGATCTAGGTTTACCTGATGAATTTAATGAGGAGTATGAGGCATACATCGTTTTTCTTAGGAACGCAAGGATATCATTAATTAATGATGTGGATCAAATGTCATGGGAAGGTTCCCTTAAAATTGGGTCTCCGATGGTAAAGGGAATATACTTGAGCCTTACCAAAAGAGGATAAAGGTGATAATTGTAATCTAAGGTTTTAGATCATATGGAAATGGAAAGAACCAAATGAAATCAAGTGTTTTAGTCGGTTATCCATACAGAATCGGATTCTAACTTGGAAGAATATACAAAGGAGAGGTATACATGGACTAGACATTTGCAATTTATGTAGGAAGGGGGAGGAAGAGATTAATCATCTCTGTATGGAATGTATTTATGAAAATAAAATTTGGGAAGGGGTGTTGAGACATCATAATATTGGAGATAAGGGACCTTTCAACAAGTTGACAACGATGCTTTAGAACATGGATAAAATATCGAAGATGTAGGAAATTGTCGATGTACATCATATAGATCATATGGAGGTGACGAAATGCTATTATTTTTTACCAGAAAGGATTGGAGTTACATGAGGATATTATCAAGACGATGGCTTTTTACAATGAAATTGGGCTGATACAGGTTAGCAAAGGTTACAGGAAACTTAAAATTACTGAGATATGGCAATCATATCTTGTGGGATTCTTTGACGCTGTTTGTTCAAGGAGAGTATGTGGTTGTGGAGAAGTGATATACTTAGAGCCAGATAAGTTCCATCACTTCTCGCGAGAAGGTGGGAGAGGTACTAATAGTAAAGCTAAAGTCGTTTCCCTGTTGGGAGTGTTGATTGCGGCCAAATGGCTTGGCATTTAACAAATTCAAATATATGGGGATGTGAAACAACTTCAATCCACCTATATTAATGAATTGGATGAATCGTATCAAAACACTGGTAAGGAATTTATAGAAAGTGATTTTCGATCACATATATAGAGAACATAATTGGAATGTTGACTTACTTTAAAAAAAAAGTCATATAGGCATATATGGATATAGGTAAGTTTTATTTTTCTTCTTTTTGATCATGGTGTTATGACCAATGTAGATACTATTAATTATTCATAAACAAAGACAAGAAATAAAAGGGATGAGTGCTAAAGATAATGTTAAAGGTAATTAGAGAAAGAAGGTTGATTGATACCAAATGTAATTAGAGATGAATACTTTTTGGATAGAAAGCATAACTTTTGTATTATGTAACAATAGTATAGTTTTGGCACAAAAAATTTGGGTTCAAAAGATACCTGATGTTATTATTTTTAAATTTTAGGTTGTGGATAGATTCTCATGAAATTTGTAAGTCAAAGAAAAAACAAATTTAGACGACATATTTACTATTTTTATATAAATATAAATAGTAATTTTTTTTTCCACTAAAAAACATAGACGAAACATGGGATAGAAAGGTGCCATTTCTTATGCCCAAATATCCATATGACCGAGTCATTGCCAGCTTCTGGGTTGCTTTTGAATCAATATGGTAACTTAATTCACTCATTATAATGCGAATTATGTTTGGCTGCTTCGATCCATCGGTTACCTACTATTTGGGGTTTTCTAAGGTTTAAATTCATATTTATTTTTTTGTTTGTAATGCAAATCATAGCTGGTTGGAGCTCGTTCCAAGTGTGAGAGAAGTTTTGACAGGGCACTGTGAGGAGCAGCAAACAGGGGTGGAAGAATCGTTGTCCAACTTTTTCTTGTTGGAAGACGCTCTGCGAACGAGCAGTTGCACGAAAAAAGCGTGTATTTTGGAGGAGATCATATTGGATTGGTTGACATCGCCCTGGGTCGGTTGTTGGTATATATCAAAAACGTCCAAAAGGTTACCAATATATTTTTAATAGATCCAGAGAATATGTCGCTATTATGTGCATGGATAGACAGATTCTCTAAGCGCTGTTGAATTTTTAAACTCAACTGCAACAACACAGAGCCGTAGGACAGAATGTGATAGCGTTTGTTTTTTGTTTTACTTGTACTCCATCGCACATTTAAATTTCCTGCAAAACTAGTTTTAAGTTAAAAGTCGTAGCCTTCTCCAAATTCAGAAAACCGTGGATTGACCATGCCATCACCTACATTTAAAACTCCGCCCTCCGTGCCATTAAAACTCCACCACCAACCATCTGCAATTACCAACATTTTATTTAATTTTTGAATACACACACGTCAACGGTTGTGGAGCCCATACTCCACATCAACTCCATCGTGAACCAATCAACGTCTTATCGCACAACTCCAAAGCCCAGTCAGCTAACGAAGAAATGGATGCGATAAGGAATTATAAACCAGTGAACTGTTTATCGCAAATCCGTAAGGTGACGTCACACCAGCCAGAATTGGATGCGATGAATTATGAAAAGGATTTTGACTTAAGTTTCTCAAATCCATGAAATTTAATTTACGTAAGGTTTTATACCTTGGGTAAAAGGTTTAATGGTTTATATTTTATTAAAAAGTTGCGGCATAGTTTTATTTCAAAACTTACAGTTATATATTATGTAAGTCTTATAATATATATATTATAAATATTTATATATTTGTAATATATATTTAAAGACAGAATAATGGGCAATGTAATAAAAAAAAAATGAAAAGGCTCGAAGGAAAGTGAGCCATAGTTTTTTTTTTTTGTGGACTCTGTATTGAAAAAAAAACTGAAGGTAGTGTGAGCTGCTGTGCATTAAAAAAAAAAAACAGTGAGCATTTAAAAAAATAACAAAGTGTCTTAAAAACACAGAACAGAGTGTGAAGCACTGGATGTGTGCATTTTTAAAAGGAAGACAGAGACAACAAAACTGTAATGTTGTGTTTGTAGAAGTTGGGATATTTTTTTTTTGAAACCAGAACATCAACAGTTCTGAGGAATTCCTTCATTTTGCAACTGCATTTATGCTTAATGGAATAGAAGTTTTTTTTTATGAATCTCTATCCAACATTTTTACATTAAATCTCTGCGTTGAAGTTGGGGAATTTTTATTTCCTCCATTGTTTGGAATACTTCAGAAATTCCAACATGGTATCAGAGCTAGTCCAGGCTCCTTGAAGTTGTCAAAGAAGATGAAGGAAGGAGTTTGTTGCATATTTTGACCAGCAGAGTGAAGGCTCAACGAAAACAAGGTAATTTACAAAACGTAGTTTTTTTTTTTCTTAAAGATTACAGTCCTCAGAGACAGAGTTTATCACTCAGCAAAGAGACAGTTTGTTTAGAAGCACAGTCAAGTTTTTAAAATCATAGTTCAATTATCTAGCAATGACAGGAGCCAACACAAGCACGAGTATAGTAAATACTCAACTTTCACAATTCAATGGGAGGAACTATGACTATTGGGAAATCACAATGAGAACCCTATTTTCCTCTCAAAATTTATGGGAGCTAGGTGAATATGGTTTTGAAGAACCAACAGATGAAAATGCATTTAATGCCTTAACACAGACAAATATGGATTTGCTGAAGAATAATAGGAAGAATGACTCAAAATCCCTCTTCTATCTCTATGAAGCAGTGCATGAAATTGTATTTCCAAGGATTGCAGCAACCAAGATGTCCAAGGATGCATGGGATACCCTCCAGACAGCCTACCAAGGTATGGAAAAGGAAAAGACAACAAAAATTCAATTAATGAGAAGGGATTTTGACATCATTTGCATGAAAATCTGATACAATAGACTCATTCTTTACTCTACTGATTGGGTGGGTTACCCAAATGAGATCTTATGGAGAGACAATAGAAGAAAGAAGAATAGTGGAGAAACTATTGAAGAGCTTAACCTCAAGGTTTGATGTGATAGTCACAACCATTGAAGAGACAAATGATCTCTCAAATTTTACTGTTGATGAACTTCATGCATCATTGATGACACATGAACAAAGATTGAGCAGAAAAACAAATTCATCTTTGAAGTATGCCTTCAAGACCCAAATGTCCTTTGGAATAGGAAGAGGTCAACGTAGAGGAAATTTTAGAGGAAAAGGAAGAGGCAGAAGCCAAAACAGAGGAGGAAGGAACAGCCCTGCAAATACAAATGGAAGGGGCAGCAATCAAAATCAGAATCAAGGTTATGACAGCAGCCAACAAGGAGGACAAAATCAAGCACATGGACAAAGGTATGATAAATCTCAAGTCCAATGTCATTACTGTAAGAACAATGGCCATTATGCCAATGAATATAGGAAGAAACAGAGCAACATTGGTAATAGAGCTTGCTAATTTTACTAAGGAAAATATCAGTCAAGAGAAGTTGTTTTTAGCATGTAATATGGCTAAAGAGAAGAGTGAAGATATATGGTTTCTAGATTCAGGATGTAGCAACCATATGACTGGAAACATGTTCATGCTATATGAAAACGTAAAGTCTAAATACAGTAAGTTTTTTGTCATCGGGAAAGACAGAGTAAGTGTTTTGACAAAGAAAGGAGAAGGAAGATACATATCAGATGTTTATTATGTGCCTGGTATGAAGTGTAACCTTTTGAGCGTTGGATAGCTCATTCATAAAGGCTACAATGTTTTCTTTGAAGATGATGTATGCACCATCATGGATAAACCACCAAGCAAGCAATGCATTGCACAAGTGAAGATGACAAGGAACAAAATGTTCCCTCTCAAGCTGAGCGTTGATTTGAAGAAAGGAGTTGCAATGGTAGCAATGACACAAGAAACTTACTGATCTAGGTGGATATCGGTGGCTACCCACCTATTCCATTTGGACCCACACCATCAATTCTTGCACCTTTTCACATTCAACACCACTTACTATTTTTAGCAGGTTTTCGGGTTCTGCACTCCCGGAGCCGTTTTGGGGCCCTAATGATCTAGGTGGATATTGGTGGCCACCCATATATCCCATTTTAACCCCCGCCATCAGTTCATTCAGTTTTTAATTTGCGGCACAACATACTATTTTTAGTAGTTTTTCGAGTTCTGAACTTCCGGAGCCGTTTTGAGGCCCTAAACAACGTTTTTTTGGGAAAATTGGGAGCAACATTGGTCCATGCAATCGAAAGTTGTACTCCTCGGATAGATCTTTATAATGAGCTATTGAGCGTATCAAATGGATATCAGATGCCAAAGTTACTTCCCCAGGAAGTTGAAACATCGATTTACCCAAACGAGACGCACAGTTATGGCGCTTCATCTCCTAGAGTTGGGTTTTTGGACGTTTAAATTTTTCCATTGTTTCTCAATAATAAATAGGCCTTCGAGCATCATTGTAACACAGTTCATAGGTTTGTATCCACCACATCTCTTCTCAAAGATTCGCTACCAGCACCCTAGCTATTTTATTTTCATTGTTTGTAAGCATATTTTTGTTATTTGATATTAATGAAATGACGGATTATTTCCACTACATCTCTACGTTTATAGTTATTTTTGTATTATGTTGCATTCCTACATAAATCCGGATCACTTTACCAAAGAGAAACAAAAGATGAAAACTAGTTATGGCATTTGAGATTTGGACATCTCAACTTTGGAGGTCTGAATTTGCTGCATATAAAAGGAATGGTAAAGGGATTACCATTGATTGAAAAACTGGACAACTTTTGTGAAGGTTGCATCTTGGGCAAACAACATAGAGAAAGTTTTCCATCAAAAAAGAGCATAAGGCCAAAGGCACCCTTAGAAATTGTCCATTCAGATTTGTGTGGACAAATGCAAACACTATCATTAGTAGGCAGCCACTATATGCTGACCTTCATTGATGATTTCACAAGATAAACTTGGGTTTATTTTTTTAAGTTGAAGGGTGAAGTATTTGAGAAGTTGTACCACTTTAAAGCTCTTGTAGAGAATCAAAGTGGGCAACATATTAAGGTCTTAAGAACAGACAAAGGAGGAGAATATATCTCAAAAGAATTTCTACGTTTTTGCAGAGAAAATGGGATACACAAGCAATTTACAACAGTGTATACACCTCAGCAAAATGGAGTTGCTGAAAGGAAAAATAGAACCATCATGGACATGGTAAGAAGTATGCTGAAGGCAAAACATTTTCCAAATGAATATTGGGCTGAAGCTGTACATTGTGCAGCATATATCTTGAATAGATGCCCAACAAAGAATGTAATGAACAGAGTTTCGGAAGAAGCATGGAGTGGCATAAATCAGTTTGTCACCCACATGAGATTTTTTGGCTGTGTGGCTTACGCACACATTCCAGATCAACTAAGGAAGAAGTTGGACAGTAAGGGGGAGAAGTGCATATTTATTGGATACAGTCAAGAATCAAAGACATACCAACTCTATAACCCATCCACCAATAAAAATTTTATAAGCAGAGATGTATAGTTCATTGAGAAAGAAGCTTGGGATGGAAGCATAGAGAAAATAGTGAATGTTAAAAGCTATTTATCTCATGATGAGAATGAGGAAGAAATGGCTGAAATACATCTCTCATTACAAGCACGACCTCCACCAACAAAAGGAAAACAAGGGACACCACAAGGAGGAATGAGAAAAACCTTGAGAAGTGATGAAAACGCTTCTCCAAGCACACCACAAGGAGCAGATTTGAGTGCTTCTACAAGCACAAGTTCAACAAGTGAAAGAGGAACCAGATTCATAAATCTGAATGAGATTTATGAGTAAGAGGCAACAAATGAATGTATGAACTCTTTATTTGCATTATATTGTCATGTAGATGATCCTATTCATTTTGAAGAAGTAGTAAAATATAACAAATGGATAAATGCTATGGATGAAGAAATAAATTCCATAAAGAAAAATAAGACATGAGAACTATTTGATCTCCCAAAAGGTAAGGAAGTAATTGGAGTGAAATGGGTTTATAAAACCAAGAGCAATGATGAAGGTAAGATTGAAAGGCACAAGGCCAGACTTGTTGTCAAAGGCTACAAGTAGCAACAAGGAAGAGATTATGAGGAAACTTTTGCACCAGTTGCAAGAATGGAAACAATAAGACCAGTGTTGTCCATAGCAGCACAACAAAAATGGAAAGTTAACCAAATAGATGTGAAATTAGCATTCCTAAATGGAGTATTGATGAAAGAGGTTTATGTTGAACAACCTCTAAGATATGAGAAAGAAGGCCAAGAGCACAAGGTATGCAGATTGAAGAAAGCTCTATATAGGCTGAAACAAGCACCAAGAGCATGGTATAGTGGGATAGATGCCTATCTACTGGAAAATGGGTTTGAAAAATGTGAAAGAGAACCCACATTATACATGAAAGAGAAAGATGGTAAGATGTCGATTGCTGTTGTGTATGTTGATGATGTGATATTTAGAAGTAATGATGTTTATCTCATTGAGAATTTTAAGACATTCATGAAAGAAGAATTTGAGATGACTGATATGGAATTGATGAAATACTTCTTAGGAATAGAAGTAGAGAAAAATGAAAATAAAATTTTTATTTCTCAAGCTAAATATGTAAAAGAAGTTTTGGAAGGATTTAACATGCAGAATTGCAAGGCAGCAGTTATTCCTACAGTGATGGGATTGAAGTTAAGAAAAGAAGACAACAACAAGGATTTTGATCCAAATTTGTACAATAGCATAGTTGGCACCCTTATGTATTTGACTACAACTAGGTCGGATATTATGCATGTTGTGAGTTTAATTTCTAGATTCATGGAAAGGCCAAATGAGACACATTGACAAGTAGCAAAAGTAATTTTGAGGTATGTGAAAGGAACAAAAAGGTATGGTATTTTATACACCACTTCAGAAAATTTTGAATTGATTAGATATACTGACAGTGATTGGGCTAGAAGTATAGATGACAGGAAAAACACCTCTGGATATGTTTTTCATATGAGTTTAGGAGCCATTTCATGGACTTATAAGAAACAACCAATTGTGGTTTTATCAACAACAAAAGCAGAGTATGTGGCAGCTACAACAACAACATGTCAAGCAGTTTAGATGAAGATAATGTTGAGAAGTTTGTGTCATGAGCAGGTAAAAGGCATAACAATTTATTGTGATAATAACTCAGCAATAGCATTGTCAAAGAATTAAGTGTTTCACAAAATAACGAAACACATTGATTCGAAGTATCACTACATCAGAGAGCTAGTGAGCAATGGAGAAATTATTTTGCAACATTGCAGAACTAAAGAGTAGTTTGCTGATACACTGATTAAACCATTAGGGCATATTAGTGTTAATTATTTGAGAAAATGTATGGGTATGCAAGAAAATCCAACAGTTGAATTTAAGGTGAAGTGTTGAAATTTTAAACTCAACTGCAATAACACAAATGCATAGGACAGAATGCAGCAGCGTTTGTTCTTTTTTTTACTTGCACTCCATCGCACATTTAAATTTCCTGCAAAACCAATTTTATGTTAAAAGACGTAGCCTTCTCCAGATTCAAAAAACTGTGGATTGACCACGCCATCACCTGCATTTAAAACTCTCCCCTCCACACCATTAAAACTCCACCACCAACCATCTGCACTTACTACCATTTGATATAATTTTTTAATACACCCACATCAACGGTTGTGGAGCCCAAACTCCACGTCAACTCCACCATGAACCAATCAATGTCTTATCACACAACTCCAAAGCCCCGTCAGCCAACGAAGAAATAGAAGTGATAAGGAATTATAAACCAGTGAATTGTTTATCGCAAACCCGGAAGGTAACGTCACACCAGCCATAATTGAATGCGATGAATTATGAAAAGGAGTTTTTACTTAAGTTTTTCAGATCTGCTAAATTTATTTACATAAGGTTTTACACCTTGGATAAAAGGTTCAATGGTTTATGTTTTATTAAAAAGCTGCGGCATAGTTCTATTTTTAAAGTTATATATTATGTAAGTCTTATAATATATATATATTATAAATATTTATATATTTATAACATATATTTAAAAAAATGAAAAGCCGGAAGGCAAGTGAGCCATAGTTTTTTTTTTGGACTGTGTATTGAAAAAAAAACAGAAAGCAGTGTCACTATGTATTGAAAAAAAAAAGCCAGTGTGACCCGTTGTGTATTAAATAAAAACAGTGAGCATTTTAAAAGAAAAACAGAGTGTCTTAAAAACACAGAACAGAGTGTGAAGCACTGGGTGTGTGCATTTTTAAAAGGAAGACAGACACAACAAAACTGTAATGCTGTGTTTGTAGGAGTTGGGGTATTTTTTTCCCTGAAATCGGAACATCATCACTTTTGAGGAAAGTTTTCACTTTGTAACTGAGTATATGGTTAATAAAATAGAAGTTTTTTTTTTATGCATCTTTGTCCAGAATTTTTACATTAAATATTTTTTGTTGAAGTTAAAGAATTTTTATTACCTCGATTGTTTGGAATACTTCAGAAATTCCAACATACATGGAGTGAAACTAATGCCTCATCAAGCAATGGTATTGGATATTGGATTATGTATTTGCCAATAGAGCAAAATCTACGTCAGCAATTATGGAGAGCCACATTGGCCTGATAAAAATCACAACAGATAAATAATACTTAGATGGGTGTATGCCTGGCGTAGTAATTTTGTTGAAAATTTTCATTTCGAATCATGTTTAGTAAAATTAGTTCTGGTATAGCAAATTTAGATAGGTGTGATCCGTAATTTGTAGGGAATTTTGGTTCAGTTATCTGGATATTTAAGATACGAAATTGGAGTTCTGATAAATTGCTAAGTACTTTTTATCAGAATATTTAAGACAAGAAATTGGAGTTCTTATAAATTGGAGTATTTTTTAATTTCGGGTAATTTCTAGCTGTTTTCAATGGGATATAGCTTTTAAAATATAATTTCTCAAAACATCAAACTTTTTACCGAAAAAGAACCCTCTTATTATTATCTACTATTTTATAGTTTGTCATTGTATTCAGTTTAAACGGTGGAGTTATATTTCATAAAAAAGACCAAAAGTAGAGTGGTATATTTTCTAATTACATTGTAGTTTTTATGGCAATAGTCATATTTTTCTTTGACACCGGACTCTTGACATTCAGTACTTATTTATATATTCTTCTTAAATTGTCAATATAGTTGACCTGAATTAATATAATCAACGGAGTACTTTAAACATGAACTTTCAATATTACTGTGTTTTAAATCATAAAACTTCTCACAGTGAAAATATTAAAAGAAATTAGTAAGTAACAAAAAAATTTGTATGTAGCCATGTGCTTAATATTGCCGTGACAAATTACAAGAATAAACAATGAAAGCAATTACTATTAACACCAAAATTTGTATGTAGCCATGTGCTTAATATTTCCGTTACAAATTACAAGAATAAACAACGAGTAGTTTTCAGCAATGATATATTTTTCCATGATAAAGATGATATTATAACTCTATGGAGCACATGTTTTTGGGTTGAATTTGATGATACAATAGTCAATTTTAATTGTTTTCAGATAAACAAGTGCATTCCAATCTTTTAAAAACTTTTATTTCACATATTATACAGCTGCAAATTGAAAATTTGAAAAACATAGTTGAATATCATTAATATAGAAAAAAAATAGAAAAAAAACCTGCAAATTTTTTATAATTTCTATAACTTGGCAAATTACTATTTTTTTTTTAATTTTTAAAATGAAAAATATTCTATGCAAAATTGTTAATTTTATTATGCCAATAGACATGCCTCATTTGATATAGGACTTCTAGAATTTTAATTTAATTATCAATAATTATTAGATCTTTCATGGAAAATTATAGAATATTCTTAATAGTATACAACAAAGATTATATTTATCTTGAAAATAGTTATAGATAAACCAGTCCATAATATTGTAACACAGTTTTTTTTGGGTTTCTGGCAGATTTTTCCCAGATTAATTTCTTTAAAAAAAATTCATTGAAATCATAACCTGAATTTTTTCGAGATATTGAATCTATATATAATAATAATATTTTATTATTAATTAATTTTATTTTTTTACTGTAAAATAAATATCATAAATTTATTCATATAAATATTTACGTACCATTTAATGTATTGGTATAGATACAGTACTTATAATATGTAATAGATTAACAAAGAGCCAATGCCCTTTTTTCTTAACCAAACGTGTTCATATTCATGAATATATAATTTTATAAGTTAAATTTTGAAAAGCTGATTAAATGATTAGTTCATGCCCTTTTCAAGTGAGACGTAGCATAATTTTAAGAATGTAAATCAACCTGCGAGAGATGTAGATGTTACATGGATTCAAAAACCATTTTCTTTTTGCATCACTTTTACCTATTATGATGATTTAAAGAGAAATTATCCAGATTGAAGAGCCCAGTATAGATTTCTACTTTACAGGTCGTGACTGATTTTTATTTTTATTTTTAATTTACGGTTTACATTGACAATGTTTAATTTACGGTTTACATTGACAATAATTATTCAATTGCCAGTTTGAAAAGTCAGTAATGTAGTCTTAATATTAAATCTGATGAAGTTTTGAGTTAAAATAATTTTCGATGTAATCTGAAAACAAGACGAAGAGAGCCTTGGAAATATGGTTTAGACTGAGAAATGATATAATGGTTCCTCGTGAAAGTACATTGTATATGATTTTGATGCCTCGATGCGTGGGCTAGTTTGTTTCTTGAAGGAGATGGCGTGCGCTCAATACATGACAGTTAACTCATTTAACTAATAAAAAATGACGGCATACATGCAGTGTTCTTCTCCGCACATGCAGGTTGGAGATATGGTAGCGTCGCAGACTTGGTGGTCGTACATTCAATATGTGCCAAGAGCTCTCCCAATGTTTGAAACATTTCAGAGCAACCTCAAATTCTTAGGGCTAGTGTTCAATCTTCGTTCATCATGGAAAATAACCAGAACATTTATATTATATCTAAGCACTGAATTGAACTTATCTCTATTGCAGGTTCTCGAGTACATGTGGCTAATTGGTCACCCTTTGTCTCTGTTACAGTCTCCATTTATGGCCCATCTAATATTAGAACTAATGCTTACAGTAATATAGTTAGCTTGTGTTAGTTGGGGTTTTTTTGGAGGTTGTCAGTATATTATCCCAACAACAATTACTTAATATTATCTCAACAATAATCTTTTAATTCAGAATCTGTTGGGTGTCTTATCAACTATATCTCCTAATTCCGAATATGTTGGATTTCATATACACTAATTCTGATTTTGAAAGAATAGTAAATTAATAATGTTTAGTGTGTGAAATTTTGATGACCGATGGTCATAGAGGTTCTAAGTAAAATAGAGTAGAGAATGCAGAGGAGAGGAAAGTATTAATGTGGAACGAAATTCATACAATCCATTGTCATTGTTATCGCAGAGAAAGCTGGTGTGTGTTGACACAGATTCAAATCAGAGATGTTTGAAATGCTAGAGAGCAAGTTGATGGAATTTGAGATGCACGCACCCGACGTTCACAGGAGCAGAGGCAACAAGTCATTGCTCAAGTTCCACGCGCTCCACAACTACATTCCACATACCACAGATGAAGAGAAACCCCATCTGTCTATTCGGTGTAATTAATAGCCTGCGTTGAGAAGTAGATCACAACCTACAGCTGTTGTGTGAAATCTTGTGTACTAGGTGTAGCTGTGAACCGTGTGAGGAGTGTCTGAAAAAGTCGCAACTGCTTGTGAATAGAGCCCTGTAAAGAGATTTTTATTGACTCAAAAACGTTGTTGAAATTACTCTCAGCTCTGCAACGTACAGGCATCCACCTTCCGTTTTTGTTTGCAGAACAGTGCACTGAAGCTGATTTCCATTTTTATGGATCAGTCAACGTCAGCGCAGCATTTTTTGAAATGGAGAAATTTAACAGCAGCCCGGACTTGAATTTTATTGAAGCGGATTTGTGAAAAATTCCGCATCACAATTTTTTGCCGTACCATTGCAAAAAAATCGGACCCGGGAAAACTTATAAAGCGGATTTAATAAAAATTCCGCATCACAACTTTGCTGACGTCTGCAAATTTTTTTGGCACCCGGAATTTTTATGAAAATTGGTTTAATTTATGTTTTGAAGTCCGATTCAATTCGGTCAAGGTTTGTTTTAATGTTTGTTTTAAAAAAATCGTGTGACCAGTCTACATACATATATGTGTTACATATATATATGAAATAGTCGTTTGTCAAAGGGAGGCCGTGGGCCATGTTATAGTTAAGTAGTTTTGGTTTTAGTTTTTTTTATTATTTGTTTTTTTTTTTAAAAGTTGTTTTATTATTATATCTTGAGGCATATAAAATGAAGTAAAAAAAAAAGGGCTGTGTGCATTCGGTTAGACATTGTAAGTTTTAAAAATCTTTTTACACAGCAGAAGTAAAAAGACGTATACAGCACAGCAGTGCATTGTTCAGTTTTTTGTAAGTTGGAATTTTACACACAGCAGCAGTGTAGCAGATTTTGAATGGCACGACAGTGCATTCATTTTGAAGAGACAGAGTATTTTTCTAGAGTGAAATTTTAGAGAGTGTGAGTTGTGTTTTGAACTGTGTTTTGAAGTAGTCAAAGCCTTTTGTATTCCCTCAGTCAGAGGTGATTTTGTAACCAAGTTTTTGAAGTTTAATGAAATAGTTTTTACAGTGAAAGCTCTGTTTCCAGTGAGAATTTTTTTTAAAATATTTTCTCTGTGTTGAAGAGGAGGAATTTTATTCTCCATTGTTGTTCTGGAATTTTAAATATTCCAACATGGTATCGGAGCTAGTCCAGGCTCTTTGAAGATCAAAGAAGCTGAAGGAAAGGAGTTCTTTGTTGCAGCAGCTTCTCCAGCAGTGTGAAGACTCAGTCCAGAAGAATCCAAAGGTATTTCTCTATACAGTTTTTTGAGTCACTGTTGCAGAACAGTGAGTTGTTTAACATACACAGTCAAGTTTTTTTAATCGTAGTTAAGAGTGCAGAATGGCTGGAGCCAGCACTGGTATGGGTATGGGAAATATCCATCTCCCAATGTTTAATGGGAAAAATTATGACTACTGGTCAATAACTATGAGAGCATTATTTGTCTCCCAAGACTTATGGGAATTTGTTGAGGATGGCTTTGAAGAGCCAGCAAATGAAGAAGAGTTTGAAGATTTAACTCAGGCAGAAAGAGAGTTGTTGAAGAGCAATAGGAAGAAAAACTCCAAGGCTCTCTTCTTATTGTATCAAGTAGTGCATGAGAGTGTGTTTCCAAGGATAGCAGCAGCCAAGAGATCTAGAGTAGCATGGGAAACTCTCAAGATAGCCTATCAAGGCATAGAAAAAGTGAAGACAACAAAACTTCAGTTACTGAGGAGAGACTTTGAGACTCTCTGTATGAAAGAGTCAGATACTATTGACTCATTCTTCACTCATGTGATTGGAATGGTCACACAAATAAGATCTCATGGAGAGACTCTTGAAGAGAAGAGGATTGTGGAAAAACTCTTGAGGAGTCTACCTTCAAGATTCGATGTGATTGTCACCACCATAGAGGAGACTAAGGATCTCACAAAGTTCATAGTGGATGAGCTACATGCATCACTGATGACTCATGAGCAGAGATTGGGTAGAAGTGAAAACTCATCTCTGGAACATGCCTTTAAGACCCAGATGTCTTTTGGAAGAGGAAGAGGGCAAGACAGAGGAAACAAAAGAGGAAGAGGCAGAAGCCAAAACAGAGGTGGAAGGAACAGTCCAGCAAATGCTCAAGGAAGAGGCAGCAATCCAAATCAGCATCAAGGCCAAGGCAGCAGCCAGCAGAGTGGTCAGCAGAATGCTCAAGGACAGAGGTATGATAAGTCTAATGTCCAATGTCACTATTGTAAAAAATATGGTCATTATGCTAATGAATGTAGAAAGAAGCAGCATGATATGGGAAATAGAACTAGTGCAAATTTCACTAGAGAAAATATCAGCCAAGATAATTTGTTTTTGGCTTGTAATATGGCTGAAGAAAAGAATGAGGATCTATGGTTTCTAGACTCCGGTTGCAGTAACCATATGATAGGAAACTTAGCAATGTTTTCTATGCTAGATGAGAGTGTGAAGTCACAAGTCACACTAGGGACTGATAGTAAAGTGTCTGTTATGGAAAAAGGAAATGTAAATGTTTTAACAAGGAAAGGTGCAAAGAAATCCATAGCAGATGTTTATTATGTTCCAGGAATGAAGTGTAACCTCTTAAGTATTGGACAGCTTGTTCAAAAGGGGTACAATGTATTTTTTGAGGATGATGTTTGTACCATCATGGACAAACCACCCATCAAACAATGTATTGCTGAAGTGAAGATGACAAGGAATAGGATGTTCCCTCTTAGAATGAGAGCAGATTTGAAGAATGAAGAAAAGATAGCAGCAGTGGCAAAAGAGGCTATCCAAAGCGAACCAAAAGATGAAAATTGGTTGTGGCACTTGAGATTTGGACATCTCAACTTTGGAGGTCTTAATTTGTTGAACATAAAAGGAATGGTAAGAGGTTTACCATTGATAGAGAAGCCGGACAGCCTTTGTGAAGGTTGTATTCTTGGGAAAAAACACAGAGAAAGTTTTCCTTCCGAGAAAAGCATAAGGGCAAAGGCACCCTTAGAGATTGTCCACTCAGATTTGTGTGGACCGATGCAAACTCCATCACTTGCTAGCAGCCACTACATGTTAACATTCATAGATGATTTTACAAGAAAAACTTGGGTTTACTTCTTGAAAAATAAAAGTGAAGTGTTTGAAAAATTCTGCACTTTCAAAGCACTTGTGGAAAACCAAAGTGGGCTGCACATCAAAGTTCTAAGGACTGATAGAGGAGGTGAGTATATCTCTAAAGATTTTCTACGTTTTTGTAGAGAAAATGGTATTCAAAAGCAGTTTACAACTAGATATACTCCGCAACAAAATGGAGTAGCCGAAAGGAAGAATAGAATCATAATGGACATGGTGAGGAGTATGTTAAAGGCAAAGCATTTGCCTAATGATTATTGGGCTGAAGCTGTACATTGTGCATCATATATTTTGAATAGGTGCCCTACAAAAGCAGTGATGAACAAAGTGCCGGAAGAGGCATGGAGTGGCACAAAGCAAAGTGTCACACACATGAAGGTTTTTGGATGTGTGGCTTATGCACACATTCCGGATCAGCTAAGGAAGAAGTTGGACAGCAAGGGGGAGAAATGTATTTTCATTGGATACAGTGAGGAATCCAAGGCCTACAGGTTATATAACCCATCCACTAAGAAGTTTATTGTGAGCAGAGATGTTCAGTTTATTGAGGAGGAAGCTTGGGATGGAAGCATAGAGAAAACAGTGAATGTTAAACACTGTTTATCTCATGATGAAGATGATGATGAATTGGCTGAAATACATCCCCAAACAACAGCACCAACACAAGAGCAGCAAGAGACACCCTTGAGGAGAAATGAGAGTTCTTCTCCAAGCACACCACAAGGAGGAAATTCAAGTGCTTCTTCAAGCATTTGTACATCAAGTGAAAGAGGTAAGAAGTTCAGAAATTTGAATGACATTTATGCACAAGAGGCAGTAAATGAAGGTATCAATTCTTTGTTTGCTTTATATTGTCATGTTGATGATCCTGTTCATTTTGAAGAAGCTATTAAGGATAATAAATGGATAGAAGCTATGGATGAGGAGATTAATGCCATAGAAAGAAACAAGACTTGGGATTTGGTTGAAGTCCCAAAAGGTAAAGATGTCATTGGAGTTAAATGGGTCTACAAGACCAAGAGTAATGTTGAAGGCAAAATAGAGAGACACAAGGCAAGGCTTGTTGTCAAAGGGTATAAGCAAAAGCATGGGATAGATTATGAGGAAACTTTCGCACCGGTTGCTAGAATGGAAACCGTGAGAGCAGTGCTGTCCATAGCAGCACAAAATAAGTGGAAAGTTTACCAAATGGACGTGAAGTCAGCATTCCTAAATGGAGTGTTAATGGAAGAGGTTTACATTGAACAACCTCTAGGCTATGAGAAGAAAGGCCAAGAGCACAAAGTGTGCAAGTTGAAGAAAGCTCTTTATGGGTTGAAGCAAGCGCCAAGAGCATGGTACAGTAGGATAGATTCCTATCTACTGGAAAATGGATTTGAAAAGTGTGAGGGAGAACCCACCCTTTACATCAAAGAAAAAGATGGTAAAATGTTGATTGTAGTTTTATATGTTGATGATGTTATTTTCACAGGTAATGATAATTACCTTATTGAAAATTTTAAAACAGTCATGAAAGAAGAATTTGAAATGACTGACATGGGTTTGTTGAAATACTTCTTAGGAATAGAAGTAGAACAAGATGAAAATGAGATTTTTATCTCACAGGAAAAATATGTTAATGAAGTGCTGGAAAGATTTAATATGCAGGAGAGCAAGGCAACGATCACTCCAACAGTGATGGGATTAAAACTCAGCAGAGAGGACAACAACAAGGATTTTGATCCTAGCTTGTATAAGAGCATAATTGGCAGCCTCATGTATTTGACTGCAACTAGGCCCGACATAATGCATGCTGTTAGCTTAATTTCCAGATTTATGGAGAAGCCAAAGGATGCACATTGGCAGGCAGCGAAGAGAATTTTGAGGTATGTTAAAGGTACAAAAAGGTTTGGTATTTTATATACTGCTTCAGAAAATTCAGAATTAGTTGGATACACTGACAGTGATTGGGCTGGAAGTGTAGATGATCGGAAGAGCACTTCCGGTTATGTTTTTCACATGGGTTCAGGAGCAATTTCATGTCTGCAACGTACAGGCAGCCACCTTCCGTTTTTGTTTGCAGAACAGTGTACTGAAGCCGATTTCCATTTTTATGGATCAGTCAACTTCAGCGCAAAATTTTTTGAAATGGAGAAATTTAACAGCAGCCCGGACCTGAATTTTATTGAAGCGGATTTGTGAAAAATTCCGCATCACAATTTTCTGCCATACCATTGCAAAAAAATCGGACCCGGGAAAACTTATAAAGCGGATTTAATAAAAATTCCGCATCACAACTTTGCTGACGTCTGCAAATTTTTTTGGCACCCGGAATTTTTATGAAAATTGGTTTAATTTCTGTTTTGAAGTCCGATTCAATTCGGTCAAGGTTTGTTTTAATGTTTGTTTTAAAAAAATCGTGTGAACAGTCTACATACATATATGTGTTACATATATATATGAAATAGTCGTTTGTCAAAGGGCGGCCGTGGGCCATGTTATAGTTAAGTAGTTTTTGTTTTAGTTTTTTTTATTATTTGATTTTTAAAAAAAAGGTTGTTTTATTATTATATGTTGAGGCATATAAAATGAAGTAAAAAAAAAAGGGCTGTGTGCATTCGGTTAGACATTGTAAGTTTTAAAAATCTTTTTACACAGCAGAAGTAAAAAGACGTATACAACACAACAGTGCATTGTTCAGTTTTTTGTAAGTTGGAACTTTACACACAACAGCAGTGTAGCAGATTTTGAATGGCACGCCAGTGCATTCATTTTGAAGAGACAGAGTATTTTTCTAGAGTGAAATTTTAGAGAGTGTGAGTTGTGTTTTGAACTGTGTTTTGAAGCAGTCAAAGCCTTTTGTATTCCCTCAGTCAAAGGTGATTTTGTAACCAAGTTTTTGAAGTTTAATGAAATAGTTTTTACAGTGAAAGCTCTGTCTCCAGTGAGAATTTTTTTTTAAAATATTTTCTCTGTGTTGAAGAGGAGGAATTTTATTCTCCATTGTTGTTCTGGAATTTTAAATATTCCAACAAACGTTAGATCCATCAATAGGGAGGAGCCAAAAGAAAGGAGGGGGGATCGATTATTATTCGTCTCCGACGTGTCTTTGAGGGAAGCTCAGTTTAGTATCATATGGAAGATAGTTGGTGAGATTCATCGAAAAAATCCATGATGCTGTGATTCGTGGCAATCATACCGCTATGAGGATGATTCTTCACTGACAGTCACGTGATGTTCGCAGAAATATCGAGCTCTTTCACCGCCATTGTCATCGTGCAGCGTGCTTCCCATTTCCTTCAGTCAACGAACTGCTTCGAAATATGAAAACGAGTAAAAACCACGAAGGAAGATTGAGGAGCCGATTCTAGAACTGTAGCATAACGCCGGAGGACGAGGATGCAGGTCTGAGCTACATCATATCGCTTCAACCACGGCCGCAGTACCAACTCCTGAGAAATATCTCGGGCTCACTACACTCCTCTGAGCCAAGCAATCACAATCAGCAGATTTTTATTTTAGATGCTAAAATATGTGAATTGTTCGCTTACACTTGCCCAAGAATAGACAACATTTCCAGCCACAAAACAATCAATCACTTATGTTTGTGGATGATCTGCTATTTGGGGGAGCATCAAATCTAGAAAAATGGACCTGCGTTCACAGTATTATGTCCACCTTTAGTGTGGCCTATGGGCTTGTCCTGAATAAATCCAAATCCTGTCTTAATCATGGAGTTAGTGATGAGACCGTCATGAGGGATATTTTCAGTCTTTTAGACATTGGATCCTTTCATTTTTAACATGGCATTGTATATCTTGATTTTAGAATAAGAATAAAACTCATGTTCAGCATTGAGAATGACTAGTCAAAAGGTTTGATAAAAGATTATGAGGGTGGAAACACAGGTGGTTTTATCGATGGGAGGTCGTCTTACTTTGATTAAATCTATGCTCCAAAACATTGCACTATATTGGATGCACCTATTACAATTACTTATGGTGGCCATAAAGTTTATAATGGCCAGGTTCATGTGGTCCGGAAATATGAAAGAGGAAAAAATCCACCTTCTTCGATGGAGAGCTCTCACGATGTAGATTATGGACAGTGGTCGGGGATATTAGACACTCACAATTTTTATTTGTCTCTGATCATAAAATATAGTTGGAGGGCTATGACTCGGAAAGGCATATGGTCACATATCATGAGAAAGAAATACATGTTTGGACATCAATTTAATATTTGGATTAGAGGTGGAGCAAAAAAAAAACTTGTTCATCGTTTATTTGGAGATGCATGTGGAATAATCTTCAATGGTTTTTGACCTTTCTGTGATGGGAAGTTGGGGATGGATCCACAATTGAGATTGGAATCGATGTGCTTTCAGGATTTGATGGGAATCATTCTCTTTCGGTCCTTTTCAACACATTTCTTCATGAAAATGGCATACTCTATCTACAAAAGATCCAACACAATTAGCAGGTAAACTATCTAGGATAGACTTCGATGAAGGTGGATGAGATAGGACTTCATGGGATTTTGTCCATTGAATGAGACATTTACATTTCCCAAATAAGTGTTGGGGGCATTTATTTCTGTGCATAAATAGACAAAATGATTTGGGTAAGGAAGAAAAATAAGGGACAACTGATAGTAAAATAGTTTTATCGTAAAATTCCAAGGAATGAGAAGGATTTCAAATATTGTTTATGGTTTCAGGAAGCTTGGAAATGGAGGATTCCACATAAACATAAATTTTTTTTGGCCATTAGTAATTCATGATTGCATCCTTACCTAGAAAAAGTTTCAAAAGAGGGGCTTTATCAAACATGGTATATGTTTGTTGTGCAATCAAGGAGAGGAAGATGTGGTTCATCTAATGCTTAACTATCCATTTGTTGTTGCTGTCAGGGAGGGGGTTTTATATGAAATTGGAATTGAACAAAATAGGTCACATCTCACGGTGAAATCATGCTTGTGCTTCTAGATCAACTCTTGCTCACAATATTTCTCCTTACCTTTTTTATTATATGGTCCATTTGGAGATGCCAGAATGTACTTATCTTTGACTGTATTTTTTTTGTTCTAGAGATGTTGTTATCAAGTCTTTGGCCTATTTCACGAAATCCAGGATGACTGAAAAAAAAAAAAATCGCATAGAAAGGTCAGACTTCGAGACATCGAGCAAGTCTTTCATGTGGAGGTTTTTAATGGGGCTTTCCAGCACATGAAATTTGGGTGTGTGGAAGTCATTGTCTTAGAACTAGGAAAATATTTCCACTTCTGGGTCTCCACCTGGTCAAGGGCATGTGGTCTTGTGCGATGAACCTCTAACATATCACGTGCAATCATGGCATATTAAACAATACCCTTAATTTGAGTACATATTGGAAAGTTCCTCTAAAAATCACATTATTTAACCCCCTACCAATATAAACCCAATACACCTTCCCAATTTAAAAAGCCCCTACTTTCACTATATATTGTAGGTATCCATTTTTTTTTCATTAACTTTGAGCTCCATTTTTTATACTTTCCAATATAAAAACCCTTTACCCCTATATAACCCCCAATATATAATGTCATATTTTCCTCATTATATATCCCCCAATATGAACCCACGTGGTATGGTATTGCTCTCGCATTGAAGCCCCTGTGGGTCAAGGGATGAACAATAGGGATGAAATCATTGCCCTATGGGGAATTCTCAAAATTGAAAAATATTTACGCCTTGAGGAAATTATGGTCTATGGGGATGCGAAGGGAAACATTGACCGGGTTAAGGAAAACACAATTTTTAATCCTCCCATCTTACCTAATTGGATGAGGAGAATATGACAACTGGTAAGCACTTTCCATCACATTTAAGTTGGTCATATATACAAACAACGAAATCAGATCGCCAACCTCCTCTCAAAAAGAGGAATCACAATGGAATCTGGTATGATTCAGTATGCTGCTTATGAATAGGGTGTAATGATAGATGCTAGATACATCAATCATTCTTAGGAGCTACTAGAGGAAAAGGGAGATTTGGATTTTTTTTGGGAAAACTCTGTTGTAGTATTTTTTTGATTGTCAAATGTTTTTGGTAAGGATAATGTGATACTTGCAATGTAAGTGTTAAAAATATGACTATAGCGATAACTTAGACAATTATGTAATAGATAAGAGATATAGCAGAGCTAAAAGAAGTATACAGATAAACATATGAATATGTACTCTCTTTTTTATTTTTATTAATGAAAGGATATTGCTTTTTTCCTCTGAAAAAAAGGGTAAGGGGTTTGACAACAAAAAAAACTCTGTTAATTTGACCCAATTCAGAGGTTGTGATGGTGGTGGATGATTATGTATGATGGTGGTTCTAATGGCCCATCAAGGTGTTTAGGGCTTGATTTGCTTCCATCCTTATATTTTATGTGGCTCTTATATATCTATGAGGCTTTCTTTGATCTTTTTAATGAATTTTTTTAAAGTTTTTTGGGACAATTCAAACTATAATATATGATTTTTTTGGTTTGCAAAAGGTGTAAATCCAATCAATGAATGGTCTAACATAAGTCAAATTGGTGGTTCATGGTGCTAAGAAACCCCTAAACACATGACTAGCTTGATTATGCCTACAATCTGTTATCGTTTCTAGTTTTTGGAGGATAATATGAGATACTTGTGTCTTAGAAAACTCACATTGTAATACTGACTGTTGGAGACATTTAGTGTTTAGACGGCTTTCCTAGATAACTAGTGAATGCAACACATTATGTATTTGTTAGATGGGAGTTTTTCAATAGAATGGTCAATATAAGACTGCTTCTCTGGCATGGTGTTCGAAAGAAAGTATGCTAAGAATTTCTAGTCTTATAAATATGTCAATGATGGTCAGACGTAGTTGTATCTTAAGTGGGCCAAGTGGTAAGCTCCAAGTTTTGGTGAAGAAAGAGTGGAGTCTTGGAGATTCCAGAGTGGGGGAGTGCTAGTGATGAATATATTAGATTGTAAGATCCCAAATTGTAAAAATTTCAAAAGATCTAGCACATTTAGGTGTTCTAATAAAAATATGTTCAAAAAAACATTAAACACAAAAGGATCTGGAAAAAAATGTAGCCCTTATTTCAATTAATAGTTAGAAAATGAGACATGCCCAAATACAAGAAAAATAATGGAGCCCCTGCCTCGGCATACACTACAGCTTAATGCCAAGAGAACAAAAACACTGAAGAACAAACATGAACCCTAGATGGATCCACCAACAAAGTCTTTGTGGGGTTTTCATCCTGGGATCAAATGGAACATGTCACACCAAGTCCTCAACAAAACATAATAAACGGATGATCCCAATGTCTCGACGTTATCCCCTTTTATAGGATATATGGTAGGTCTATTTTATTGCTTTCCTTCGAAAAACAAAGGAAAATACCATGGAATGATACCATGGGCGAATACCACAATAAATACCATGGGAAAATTCTGTCCACTTTGACCATATCAAGAAAAGGGAATATTACAAATCCACCCACCCAAAGATTTATTTCCCTCAAACAATCCACTTTGATATACAACAGAAGAATTTGTACATTGATATTGGGATCCCATACAAACCAGTGTGTTGTTCAATGCCTCCCTCCTAAATGATCGTGAATGAATTCTTTGATAACTGCATCTCAAAAAATCCTTTGACCAATCGTGCCCCCAATAGATTCTCCTGGATCCCAATGCCACCTAAGTCTTGGGACGTATTGGTTATTATACCATCTCATACCCTCCACATTGCACGTGCTTAAGGGCCCAAGCTGCAATATTCCCTTGGGTAAGATTATCCTATCAATAGAGTTCCAACTCATAATCTCACACAAATCCATCTCGTGGGAATGATGTAATGCATGAATGATTGCACATGGAATAAGTCTACCATACTGATGTAGCCTGATGCTAAACCCATGCTGCTCCACCTGATCACCCAAAATGATACATTTGTAAAATTATTTCCTGTTATCCCTAATTTATAAAGGCTGGTTGGTAGTGTTGCAAGCCTTATCTATGTCTATGTACTCCTGTAGAGGGCTGCTCTGGGACTCCCAATTGTACTACTCTTGCTGGCTTGTGAGGGACTTGAGTCATTCCTCAACATTATACACCTTGGTTCTTGATTCGGTACACACACCTATGGCCTCCTCAATATATTTTTTTTCCTGTATGATAGTGTCTCAAGTTTTCCAAAATTTCTTCTTAAACATCATAAGATCTATATTTAAATGCTTCATATTTTTGTGAAAGTCCTCTAATAAAAATTTTCGTTCCCTGCTGAATGTCTTTGTATTTTTCTCCACCGGGTGCCTCGCTATCACAAATCCAACTTGAGCCTTAAACCGAATCTCGGGGATGGCTCATTATGCACATTATGTCTGTCATGTTGCTCCTCATGATCAAGTTCATCGTGTTTGTTCATTATTGCTGCCTCCTTACTCAAATTTCCCTGGCCTCCTCCATCTATGAAGACAATATGTTATTCATCCTCTCCAATTGTCAAACATAGATGCACTGGTGGACTGCTATCTATACTTGATTGTTCATATTGTTTATGCACACCTCCTGGAGACTAATGGACTCAGTTATATAGGAGTATACCTCACCAATACAATTAGGTATAATTTCCTCATGCAATTGCAAATGGTTTTCATATTGTAAGTCTCTCTAAATAATATTGCATTTTTGTTCACCATCTTGAAAATCAATAGACCCAACTACTACAGACTCCCCATAATCTGAAGCAATCTCCTCTTGTTTTTTCTATGTTTCCTCCTTCCTCTGACCTGGACATGAATGGTTAAGGGCCCAAGGTCCCTTGCAAATAAACCATAACCCTCTCCTCCTTAGTTCATTCTTTTTGCAGTTTTTTTTCTTACTTCCTCCATCAATCCTTATCAACTACCACCTACTGAGCACCCTTCTCAGTAATTTTATGTTTTTCATGACCAAATTCTTGAATAAATCATAGGAAGATGGTGATACCTTTGGTGTCTTCCTTCAAATGGTCAGAAATTTGGATCTTAGTATCTTTTTGATGTTTACATCTCCTTCTATGAACAAGGACACAATATTTTGCATGCTTGTTTTGACACAGTTTGGATGAGTTGAGGTAGTGTTGATGTAAAATTTCTGAAACACCTAAAAGATTAAGTTGTCAAATTATAGATTTAGAATGAATGTGCTAAAGCTGAACTCTGCCATGAGTTCTAAGATTTTTCACCGCTTATGAAAATTAGGAAGCATGATGTTTTTCAACCCCTAAAGGGATTCTACAATCAGCTGCAACATCTCTCTCATGATATCATTATTGTAAGGCAGTAATGGCGATGTTAAAGATATGATCCTATTGAGACAATAAGCAACTATGATATTGACATCTTTAAAAGGATGCTCCCAGGGTTTGGGTTTTATTAATGCAAGCATGGATGGATTGAGAGCTCAACTTATTTTCTTCCATTCTGGCTACCCCACCTTGGACAAACACATACCTAATACCTCCAAATTATGAAGGTCTATATCTAAATTTTTTTGTTGCAATTCAGGTCCAAGTGTGAAGAGCTTGGCCTGTCTTCCTTGTCCTTCCTTCACTTTCCATGGCTGCTTTTGTTGCATAATGACATAAACCTTTTTTGAGATCATTCTAACTCTTGTACAAAAATTGAACAGAAATGAAGTAGAATTGATTATTTACAAATAGTGAGTTGTTTTGTTTACTGAACTGCTTAATGTGGATTATTTGAAGGCAAAGCAGTTAATTTAATGTCTTTAAGTAGAACATAAGTAGCATAAACTCCATATGAACATAAATCAAAGATAAAGAGAGAAGACTGCAAACTTTAGTGACGAATTTCGTCCCTCCTGGACTATGTCTCCAGGTTCACTTCAATGTGTGCATCCATTCTGACTAGAAAGCTGAGAGAGTTGGTTACATTGAAATCTTCTAGTTGAAAAGTGCGCACAAGAATTACTGGACAATGTGGAATGAAAACTCTCGGGAATAGCTTCTTAACGCCTATCTCTGTTCTCGAAAAGGCCCGCAGATGCCCAAGAAACGCTTGAGACAGCTGACACGCACAAAATTTGATTTTGAAGTAAAAAGGGCCTCTAGAATGCTTGTAGTTGATATGAGTCTGTTGATGTCTCCTTTAACTCTACGTCATGTAAGAATCTTCAAAAGAGATTGTTCACAAAGTTGGTGAACTCCTTCAACACAGAATCCTGCAATAAACTCACTACAATTCCTTGTGTGTACTTTCAATGCACTTTGAAAGCACCTCTGAATGCACCTCCTTCTCCCCCTTTCTCAAAACATCTTCGAGTTTTAAAATAACATGGGAGAATTATTAAGCCTATCCATATCAACCTTTCAATCTTCGTTCATCGAATAACTAGGTTCATTACACTTTGTTTATATTCCACATGGAAATAGGATAAGGTTGGTTTTAGTTTTGGATTTCATCAGTGATGTACTATCCACTTATAAAATCCAAATTCCTGCATGTATGGAGCATTTGGGCTCTAGGTGTGATGGTGTTGAGACACCTTAGGGGTTTGTGTCATGGTGGTTAACTTTACACCTTGCACAATTAAATCCCAAGACCCAGAATAGCACCTTATAATATCTAAACCCATCAGTCAGCCTTAATCGAGCAGAGATGAAATTGACCATTACATTTGATTAGGTGCAGCTGGCATCTCGCGGTTTATCCTGGCGGCTTCGCGGCTAACATCCTGCATCTTATCCTCCACTGTTCACATTGAATAGTCCCGACGGTTACGGTTTTCGAATTGGCGGAAATAACTTTAACATTATCCATCGCGATAATTGGTTATCTTATCACATGTATTACTCCGACGGTTTCAACTACATATTATAACCCGTCTGTTCTAATAACTGCTAACAGTAACCTTCACACCTGATCACATGTCAAGGAGTTCTAACGAAGTTTTAAAATGGTGGTTTATCTGAAATTTCCGATGCATTGATTGCTTCGTTCACATGTCCTCTACCAATCAGTTTCGTTGCCGTCTCCTCTGGTTACTGGCTGTGGTTATCACATGTTCTCATGACTTGCAAACTCCAACACGGTTAACAGTCTTGCGGTTAGACTGTTTTAACATTACATTTGTTTGTAATGTTATTTATATTTGTCAAAGGTCTTACGCCATAGTTTTGTACCATGTGCCTTATAGTTATTAGGCTTAGGTTTTTATTTTAAAACAAGGACGTAGATCTAGGACTTAGGTACAACCTTTTGCGCTAGGCTGAACACTTTTTCCTTAGGCATTTGATTGTAGCATTGGGAATTAGGCTTAACATTATGCCTAGGACTAATAACTAACACTATGCCTAGATTGAATCTAACACTTTAGCATTTGCTAAATGATTGTGCTAGAGTTTCATGACTTAAATTTTTAGTGCTAGGATTTTAGGACAAGTGTATGTTTTACACTTATGCCTTTTACATGTAGTTTTAACACTAATACAAATTTAACCATGACCATGTCACTTACAATTATTTTATGTCACATGTCGACAAGACAACACGATGACAATCTGGACCATATCCATCATTGAAGACGACAATGGCGAAACTGACAAAGTTATTGAAGCTGATGAAGCCGATGAAGAAAATTTCAAATTGATGTTGATTGGATCAGTTTATTTCATTCAAAATTCAAAAATTCTACATGGGACCATCTTGGTCATTTATAAGTTTCGATAAGATCCTACGTTTACATAAGGCGATGACCAATTTCTTATAATGGACCATCTTGGTCATTTAGAAATTTCGACAAAAAATACAGGAGCCAATTTGGATCAGACCTTCCAAAAGAAAGAACTTTTGTTTCTCCAAAAGTTTTATTACAACATGAGTGAAATGCATTGAAAAAAAAATTAGATCCTAGTTACAGACTCGACTAGGTTTATCTAGAAATTTTACAGACACTTTTAGACATAAGGCATATAATCTACCCAGTTCCATTTGACAGTCTTACCTTCCTCGGAAGGTGATTTGGATGGCTCATGTTCTATTGATGTCAATTATTTTTCCTGTGGTAACATTGTACAGTTTCTCTTACAATGTCCTAGTAGTTTGCAATGTTGACAGACTCGTTCTATGGAGTTTGTAATAGTTTCCTTGGAATTTCCTGAATGTTGTTCAGCTTATGTGGATTCACTGTCTGACTAAAGTAAGGTCTTTCCAGGACCCTTCTTCACTTGCAGTGCTTCATTATCTACCTGTGGTTGAATCTTGGTAGCACCAACTTTCTTACTGTAAGCTTTCTGTTTCCAAAAAAATTCTACATAGTGTTATTCACTTCCACAAAAAGTGCATGGATAGATTCTTTTTATACTTTCTACAATAAAGTTTTGATAAAAAAAATCACTTTTTGAGTCACTACTAGTAGAATGTTGTTGTTTACCTTTCTTATCCTGCAACTTATTCGGCATGAGCTCAGGATGAAGGGACCAACATTGATCCAAGATGTGGCCAATCTTCTCAAAATAGTAACACTTCATTTGACCATATCCCAAGCCTTCATGCTTGGGCCTTTCTTGCACGGATATTGGTAGAAGCCTGCCTTGACTATGCTTACCAAGGCCTTGTCCTTTTTTCTATCCCATAGCCTTAATTAGTGCCAGACCCTTTCTTTCGGAAGCTCCAATTTTCTTATTGCTAGAGATTTCCTCTGACTCTGAACCACTCTTTAGTGAGGGTGGGATCTCAGAAATTTCCTCAGGAGGTGAGGAAAAGGTCTCGATGGCCTCTTCCACTGATTTCGGAGTTGCTGAGAGGGAGTAACTATCTTCATCCTCCTGATGAAGAGACAAGGCTTGCTTCTTCCATTTAGTAGATGAAATTTCTACTAAAGTATGGTTTCCCCTTTTGTTCCCTCGCAAAACTTCTATTTTTGACTGAAACCTATACTTTCAATCCTCTAAGGCTTTCACCATCCTTTGCAAGGCGGTGTTCTCTTGTTGGAACTATTGATTGAACTCCTCGAGTTCTTTCAACCAAAGTTGTTGCCTCGAATTGTTTCTCATTCCTGTACTTTAAAAAGAGCTAACTTCTCAGATACCAAATATGATTTGAATGTGGAAATTAAGATCGTTATAAATCTTGTACAAAAACTGAATGGAAATGAAGTAGAATTGATTATTTACAAACAATGAGTTGTTTTGTTAACTGAACTACTTAATGTGGAGTATTTGAAAGAAAATAAGTTAATTTAATGTCTTTAAGCAGAACATAAGCATCATAAACAACATATGAACATAAATCAAAGATAGAGTGAGAATACTGCAAAATTTTAGTGACAGAGTTCATCCCTCGTGGACTACGTCTCTGGGTACGCTTCAATGTATGCGTCCGTTCTGATTAGAAATATGAGAGAGTTGGTTACATTGAAATATTCTAGTTGAACAGTGTGCGCAGGCACTGCTCGACAATGTGGAATGAAAAATCTCGAGAATATCTTCTCAACACTTGTCTCTATTCTGGGAAAGGCCCACAGATGGGCGAGAAACACTTGAGACAATCGACACACACAAACTTAGGTTTTGAAGCAAAAAGGACCTCTAGAATGCTTGTAGTTGATATGAGTCGGCTAATGTATGACTGAGCTCTGCATCCTGCAAGAATATTCAAAAGAGATTGTTCACAAAGTTGGTGAACTCCACCACCACAAAATCCTGCAGTAAACTCACTACAATGCCTTTTGTGTACTTACAATGCACTTTGAAAGCACCTATGAATGCACCTCCTTCTCCCCCTTGCTCAAAACATCTTTGAGTTTTAAAATAACATGGGAGAAGTATTAAGCCTATCCATATCAACCTTTCAATCTTTATTCATCGAATAACAAGGTTCATTAGGCTTTGTTTATATGCCACATGGAAATATGATAAGGTTGGCTTTAGTTTTGGATTACAACAATGATGTATTATCCACTTATAAAATCCAAATTCCCACATGTATGAAGAATTTGGGTTCTCGGTGCAATGGTGTTGAGACACCTTATGGGTTTGTGTCATGGTGGTTAACTTTACAGCTTGCACAATTAAATCCAAAAACCCAAAATAAAACCTTATAATATCTAAATCTGTCGTTTAGGGTTAGCCGAGCAGAGATCAAGTTGACTTTTACATTTGATTAGGTGTGGTTGGCATCTCGTGGTTTATCTCGATGGCTTCGCGGCTGACATCGTGTGGCTTATCCTCTATTGTTCACATTGAATAGTCCTTAAAAGTTACGGTTTTCGAACTGGCGGCAATAAATTTAACATTATTCGTCGCGATCATTGTTTATCTAATCACATGTATTACTCTAATGGTTTCGGCTACGTATTATAACTTGATGGTTCTAATAATTGCTGATGGTAAGCTTCACACCTGCTCACATGTCAAGGATTTCCGACGCAGTTTTAAACTGATAGTTTATCTGACATTTCCCTTACAGTCATTCTTGCGTTCACATGTCCTCTCCCCATCGGTTCTGTTGCGGTATCCTCGCGCAGTTACTGTCTGTGGTTATAACATGCTCACATGACTTGAAAACCCTGACATGGTTAAGGGTCTTGCGGTTAGACTGTTGTAACATTACATTTTTTTGTAATGTTATTTACATTTGTTGAAGGTATCACACCATAGTTTTATACCATGTGGCTATTAGGCTTAGGTTTTAATTTTAAAGCTATGACTTAGGTATAACCTTTTGTGCTAGGTTGAACACTTTTGCCTTAGGCATTTGATTATAGAATTAGGATTTAGGCTTAACATTATGCCTAGGAATAATCACTAACACTATGCCTAGATTGAATCTAACACTTTAGAATTTGCTAAATGACTGTGCTAGAGTTTCATGACTTAGATTTATAGTGTTAGGATTTTAGGACTAGTGTATTTTTTACACGTATCTCTTTTACATGTAGTTTTAGAACTAATACACATTTCACCATTACCATGTCACTTACAATTTTTTTATGTCACATGTCGACAAGATACCATGATGATAACTGGACCATATCCATCATCAAAGACGACACTGGCGAAACTGACGAACCTATTGAAGCTGATGAAGCTGATGATGAAAATTTCAAGTTGATGTTGACTGGATTAGTTTATTTCCTGCACAAGTCAAAAAATTCTACATGGGACCATCTTGGTTTTTTAGCAATTTCGAGAAGATCCTACTTTTACAGAAGTCGATTACCAATTGCATTATAAGGGAACATCATGGTCGTTTAGAAATTTTGAGAAAAACTACAAGATATAATTTGGATCATGAATCCTTACTCAAATTTCCCTGGCCTCCTCCATCTGTGAAGACAATATGTTATTCATCCTCTCCACTTGTCGAACATAGATGCACTGGTGGACTGCTATCTATACTTGACTGTTCATATTTTTTATGGACACCCCCGTGGAGAGCTATGGACTCGGTTTTATAGGAGACTACCTCACCAATATGATTAAGTAGAATTTAATCATGCACTTCCAAATGGTTTTCATCTTGTAAGTCTCTCATAATAATATTGCGTTGTTGCTCACCATCCTGAAAATCAATAGGCCCAACTCCTAAAGACTCCCCATGAGTTGAAGGAATCTCTTCTTGTTTTGTCTCTGTTGCCTCCTTCCTCTCACCTGGACATGAATGGTTAAGTGTCTAAGGTTCGTTGCAGATAAAGCATAATCCTCTCCTCCATAGTTCATTCTTTTTGCACTTTATTTTCTTTCTTCCTCCATCAATCCTTATCAACTCCCACCTAGTGAGCACCCTTATGAGTAATTTTATGTTTTTCATGACCAACTTCTTGAATAAATCGTCGGAAGCTGGTGATGCCTTTGGTTACTTCCTCAGATGGTCAGAAATTTGGATCTTAGTATCTTTCTCATGTGGACATATCCTTCTAGGAACAAGTACACAATATTTTGCATGCTTGTTTTGACACAGTTTGGATGAGTTGAGGTAGTGTTGATGTAAAATTTCTGGAACACCTAAAGGATTAAGTCGTTAAATTATAGATTATCCATTAATGTGCTAATTCTGAACTCTTCCATGAGTTCTAAGATTTTGCACAGCTTCTGAAAAGTAGGAAGCATGATGTTGCTCAACCCCGGAATGGATTCTACAATCAACTCCAACATCTCACTCATGATTTCATTATTGTAAGGTAGTACTGGCGATGTTAAAGATATGATCCTACTGAGACAATAAGAAATTATGATATTGACATCTTTAAAATGATGCTCCAAGAGTTTGGGTTGTATTGATGCAATCATGGATGGATTGAGAGCTCAACTGATTTTATTCCATTCTGGCTGCCCCACCTTGGAAAAACACATATCTAATACCTCCAAATTATTAAGGTTTATGTCTAACTTTGTTTGTTTCAATTCAGATCCAAGTGTGAAGAGCTTGGCCCCTCTTCCTTGTCTTTCCTTCACTTTCCATGGGTGATTTTGCTACATAATGGCATAATTGTTTTTTGAGAAAGGTCTGCTATTATGATCTAAAGTAGTTTAATTGAGAAAAGGCCCCCATGTTTCATTTACTTCATCTTGAAATTTTCCAAAATTGATAGGTGTTTTCTAGGGAAGTTCCTATCTCCCCTCATACCAAAGTAGAAAAATACTAATTCTTTAAGAGATTTGGCCCATAAAAAATAGTGTAGATACAAACTTAAATGATAAAATATAGAGTTAAGATGATCTTCCCACCTTTTGTTTTTATTTTTTTAATAAAATAAATGACAATTTTCGTTATTAGTCCCAGTCATCAGGCCTAGGACTATAACAATCGAAATAGTCCACTTAGCATTACTGTGCGCCTGAAAAATTTAACTCCTTGCCATAAATACCTAAGTTTTTAGCTATTTTATTCAGGCAACCCAATATAAATATTAAATGTCTTATTGGCCTCTTCCGAAGGTAGTAAAGAGATAATTATAGATATTATCTGATATTTTTTATTTATATTTGACATCACGAACTAATGCTAGCATTATTTCATGGATACTAAATGCTAGCAAAGTAAAAGGTACATAGAGGGTCATTTTCCCAGGTTAATCTTCTATTTAAGCTCCAAACCTGAATAAAATAATATGAGTCACTATGGGGGGAGGGTAGGTGGTGATGTCATATGCGTAGCGGGTAGACTTGTGATTCAAAGGTTCAATCATATTGTTTGTCATCCCTGCCATGTACGGTGTCAAAATAACCATCTACAACCCAATTCTTCTGAATTGCCACCTATATCGACATCCACAACCGAATTCTCTTGAACTGCCACCTACATTGACATGCAGGTGCTAGTGCCACCTTCGCCGTACAAGTGTCGGTGCCATCTAGACTTCCATGCTAAGCACGGTTGAAGGAAGGTTAAGATCTCAGAAAAAATTCTCAGGCTACATATTATGTAGTGCCCAACTAATATGATACGAGGTCCCTTCAGGTGAAACACTTCATCATCCCCTCCATAGGAAAGAATACTGACAAGATTTCGTTGACACAGAGGAAGGGTAGTGATAACTAGTTGTTGGTATTTAGAAGTATCAGAGGACGATACAAATTCCACTCCACACAATATCAACTGTAGGGTAAGGCTCGACAGGATGAGGGACCAGAAAACCAATAGGGGATAAGGCTTGTATTGTTGGTACACTATTAAGGGAAGGATAAACTTGTAAAACTTCACTTTGCTTCATTAAAGCCAACGTTATCGTTTACTGAACTTCATATTTCATTAAATTTAGTAGAAGCAATTGAACAAACTCTATTCAGCTAGTTACTAATCGGGTAATAGCCAGCCCCTTGCTACTGATACTGCAATCCCACCGTGCCAAAATATGGAGACAAATATGGTTAGAGCAGAGGGAAAAAAATGTCTAGAGTATCAGGAACTAGTTCATAGAATGTGTGAGTGTGAACAAAAACTGACAACTGGGAGAAGTAAAGTTGGTTATCCAAGAGAGCTCAGCGAGCTTGCATTGAAACGAAACATGGTAGCACCTTGGGGGAAATGAGACAAGTGGAATTCATAAATGAAACGTGTAAGTCCATTCAAGTTCATATTTACATATGTGAACTATATATATCACTTTCAATTACTTTTTATTAGAATATTTTTCAACCTTTTATGATTTAGGAAATTATTGATTATCACTAAAAGTATTTTCTGGCCACCTGAGCCAAATGATCCTGGAAGGTGGGAAGGTTCAAATATAACACAGGCTTGCTTCCAGTTAAGTTCTTCACTACTATGTTGTAGCCTTCGAAATATTTCAGGCTCATTTTTGGGATATCGGCAGGAGCATGTGTTTCACTTTCCTTCCACTCTTTAATCTGCTTCAGTATATGATCTCAATATACTCTATGCTCTTTTCATTTTCCTCTTCGTTTCTATATTATGAAGGAATGCTGCGAACTGCATATAACCACTTTCAATATTCTGTAACCTCTTATAGAATAATTGTTGGGAAAAGATCAATTCATCTTGTACCTCAAAGGCACATGCACGAAGTTTTGATAATTCACTTCATTTTCTAGTAAGGAGACCCTGACTTTTGCTTTCTTAAACTTAAAAATAAATTCTTACATATTGTTATTGTTTTCTTGTGTTGTAGAAACACTAAAGCTAGTGCTATAGGGTCTTTTTCGGTATCATCTACAATTTAAATTTATGCAGTGATCACCATCAACATATATTTTATTCTTCATATGTGAATGTATCACAATGGTCGTTTTCCTTTTACTGTAGTGGAAGGCCTCTAGGTTTACCACTGGTTCATATCATTTTCCTTGTTCTGTATTATTCATATAAAATACTGATGTTACTTTTAACGTCAAAGGTGTAATAGTTGCGTTGAATATGATGGATTTAGCTCATGTGATTAACAAGATTTGTAATGATTATGAATAGACTAGATATATAGGTTTCACTCCTATGATCCCACTATAACTAGTAAGCTTACATTCAGCTTTCAATGGAATCAAAAGCTCTAAGGTCAATTTCTGGTGTGATAGGTTATTAGTGTTCATGTTTTACCATATCTATTACCTCTATAAATTATGTACATTCTATGATACCAAATTCTTCTGGGGGATTTGAACTTTCAAGAATCATTTTCTATTCTCGAGTCCCTAACAAATCCAACAAGAGTCCTATGAATCAGTGCCAAGCATGGATGCCATTTGATTGTTAATATTACATGCACAAGCACAGGATGCAATATCAAACAATGTTATTTTCCCTTACACTCTTGGTTCATAGTGATGGGTATCTGAATTGTTCACCTTAACATCACCCTAGATATTTTATTTCACCATGTTTCTTACAATAGTTGGATCTACAAAGGTACATAAATCTTTTGACTCATGGCATTCACGATGGTGGCCTCTAAAGAGATTTATGTGGATTTGAGGGCCCAATTTTTCTTCCACCAGCTTTCATTCAATTCTATGCTGAGTTTACTTAAGTTCCTGCAAGATTTTTCCATACTATTAGTCTAAGGGCAGTTTTTTAATCTCTCACAACCTATATTAGACAGTTCTCATGAACTCATGGTAAATTGCAATTAGACACTAGAATTGTGAAAACATGGATTCTTAAAGTAGCATATTATTAAATTTGTCTCTTTTCAACTATTGATGCAGGTGAAATTCCCAGATTTGGTGCTGGGTATGTTTCTTCTCTTCATTTTTTAGGGTACAAAATTTCTTCTAAGAGCACAAATAATCTACTTGAAAGAGCTTAAATCTAGAGCATTAATTTTACACAGAGTGGTAGAAAACGAACCGATGAAAATTCCACTTCGATGTTGCAAGTGTCAGCCAGCGATTTACTAATTTAGTGATTCTAACATATCTCTATACAACCATCATTGAAATCATGAAATCTAATAAGAAATGTGTTTCTAATTTTAAGCTAAATACTTAGATTAAATAACTTAGTTCTTGTCTTCAAAAAGATATATGGTAGAAGCTATGTTATTTTGTCCATGGTAAACTCAGGTCACCTTGGTTATATTATAGCGATGTATTTCTCATCAATCGTCAAATGGATATTATGGTTTATTTCTTATATGCTTGGATTAATTAATTGTTAAGGATTTCTAATGAGGGCTAAAATTTGTATGTTGTTTTCTTAGGATATTTCTCATCATACACCTCATTAGTGTAATCAATTTCATCACCTGGTGGAATAACTATTGGTTGTTAGAAAATAATTCTCAGGAATGGTATTAGTCATTCCCCTCATTTTCAATATCATTGCTTTTTTATATTTAATCCATAGTGCATGGATATGTTAAAAAATAGAGGTTAAAGTCCAAAATTTGTTTATATTAATTGGTTGGCAGAATTTGTTACCATCAATGCAATCAAGAAGAAGTTATCCCTAGGTTGGAAAGAAATTTCATTTTACCTATTAAAATAATATGAAAATATTGATGACAAACTGGTATTCATAAACTTGAATTGTCCTAATGCAGTTATGGTATTCAACTATGCACACCAAAATTAAGAATCATGTGGACATTTACCATTTATTGACATATCTAAATGTGGGTTAGGCTTTTCTTTTTGAAATTTTCAATTAAATCAGTACCTAATAGAGTCAAAATCATTTCAGAAGGATACGAAAAATAGCCCTCTCTCTACACACATTCCAATGACTATACAGATACATAGAAGAAACAACTCTAGAAAGTGAAGAAATTTGATTCAGAACTACTTTTAATGATGCAAAAAATTGAATTTTACCGTCATTTGCATTTGAATCTCAACATAAAGGTAAAGCAGCCATCCTACATGATCTTTAAATTATTTTTTGAACCTCAAGTTACAAATTCTCAAGGAATGAGATGGTCTAATTTCGATGATTGTAGACGATCTTCATGACTGATCAGTCAAATCCATTTACTAAGTTTTATAGATACCCCAATTAAAATTAAAATCTAATACACTAATGCTAAAATTCTATTACTTCATAGATTCCCAAATTGGATTGTTTGCAACCTATGGTGTTGTCTTGGTTTGCACGCTATGTAATGGGAAGCCTTCCTTGAAGTGGGAAAATTAGAATTCATTTATAATCAGACCCTTAAAAGCATGCAGAGCATATGAACCACATTGGTTGGAAGCACTACATAAATTGGGAGTTTTATCATTAGTTTTCTTCTAACTGTTATGACTAAGATGACTGGAAGAAAGGGCCACAGCAAATGGGTTTCAGACAATCTGAATGTATCCCATATTTACTACTATTATGGCTTGTTAGTTGTTCTTAACATTATAAATCTTATTTTCTTCCTTGTCGACTCTCAGTTTTATGTTTACAAGAGAGAAACCAATGAGGCACTTGTTAATCACATTCATGGCCATGAAGGTGCAGTGACTGTGAAATATGTTTCCTCGGCCCTGAATACCAAAGCATGTGCATGTGAAAAGAAGCAACAGAGTATGGAGACGATGATGGTGACTAGTCAAGGTAAATAGGTATGATTCGCCACTAATCAAAATTTGTATCTGTTTTGTATTCATATATTTCAATAACGATAAAGGATTTTCCTGCTTGCATTCATTAATCATCAATCTCATGGGTTTGTTTTTACATTATGGTATTTTTCATTATGGTTACATGTTTAATGTTGGCTAGTTTCCAGATTATTCGATCTTCACACTTTGTCATGAATATTAGGGATTAGGCCAAGTATTTTTCCTTCTCAGATTTTGGGCAACTTTTTATGTGTAATTTGACTCTCTATAGTTGGTTTTTCTAATTTCATTATGGTTGGATTTCGATTGTTGCTCTGTATTGCATTGGTTTACTTGTGATGTTTTCTTGGTAAGGGGGAAATACAATTGCAGTGGACAAGGTACACATAACTGACTTTTTACTGGTGCCTAGCATGAGGTCAAATGTCATCCTCTAACGCTCCAACTCATTATCTTCACCAACTTAATGAGCATTGTGCTATAGTAAAATATTTATACATGTGTGTATGTACTCTCTTCTCCTTTCCTCATTCTTTGATCCTATGTCAGTTGGGTTTTGTTCATTTTGTAAGGTCTCATTCTTTGTCCCTATTTGTTGTGTCCTTAGTCTGTAGTCCATAGATATTAGTTCATAGACCATATTCCTTAGACCATAATACCATAGATATTGTCTGCTTCCTATTCAATGAATCTAACCACAAAGTGTGACCTGTGTAGGGCCTCTGGTGCAGTCAATAGTGAATTTTGTTGGCTTTAGGTCAATACTTATGGAACAAACTATCATCTTGTTCCACAATAAGCAGGCTAATCAATGCCCTGAGCCTATACCTGTGTGCTCGTCCCACCTCACACTACTTGGTTGATCGTATTCATCAGGCCAAATGAGTAAAGATTTTTCATATACAGTTGGTAAGACTGAAAAAGAAGGATAAGATCTGGACTGAAAAAGACCCCTGGTAGCCATAAGCTTTCTAGGATATCCCACGACCGTGTAGATCTATCTCTCCTTCCACCTTGTGATATTTACTGATGATATCTTTAAGGAAACAATGTGCTCCACAATTGTTTCATGCCCTCCCCCTCTATATGGATCCTTTTTATTAAAATGGTCTTCGATCCACACACTTGTTATGAAATCCATACTCCTTGTTTATTTCAAGTGCATAGATTTAGAATGAATCATTAACTTTCTCCAATTCTAGATCTCGTCGATCTCACTCCATGGTTAATTCAACCCTTCTCACAAACCAAAGTGATGACTTCTAGTGTAATATTATGGTGGCGGCTAATATGGTTTTTTAGCAAACAGAATCTGACCTCCATATTTGATGGTGGTTTGGATTCATATTAGATTTGTTTGGCTACTTAAATTAATATAGATTTAGCCTTCAATTAAAGATACTGTAACACCTAGATTAAGTTTTCTATGTTTTTTTAAATGATACATTTGACTTGTTTTAAGTTAACCAGCCTTAGCAAGTATGTTAAGAAAATTATGAACAAGATTTTTTATCTTTTGAATAAAGATTAATTTATGGTGTGGTTTCCATAAACTGATGGTAAAAGTTTCCAAGATACTATAGTAGTTAGATTAAAGCAATTATTTGACAGTTGCCTTTCCTCTTGGAACAAAAAGGAAATCCTAGAGAGGAAAATGGGTTCTGTGCAAAAAGAAAAGTAACAACTAGACGGTTGAAAGGTGAGAGTGTCGAGAGCTGGTAGGAACCAATGGAAATATGCAACCTAACAATTGGAGGAGAGGCTAGACAAAGGTCTTGAGGTGTACCTCCAGAAGAAATGCTATTTAGTCCCACTCTAGTGAGGAACACGGGGGGAGCTGAGGATGTAATTTCCTCTCTCACGGTTGGGAAGATGCCATCAGATTTACTTATCTGAGATAAGTATTAAAAACCAAGAATACATTGGAATAAAGAGTTCTTGTTATGCATTTATAAATATGTTAATGTTTGTAATTTGTTTTCTGTGTAATTTTTAAGTTGAATAAACAAAAGTAGAAGTTATTCTTGTTACTGAATGGTTGAATATGCTATTTAAGTCGGGTTAAATACTCATATATTGATGTCTGTAAAAATATCCCTAGTATAAGTATGAAGTATACTAGTCCAGGAAAAGTACACCCTTATATGCATAAAGAAATCTCAATATTTAAGTATAACTAACATGTCGAGTAGTAGTGGGAAATAGTTTGAGATTATGTAGAAAAGAAATGATTGCATGGGACAGTTAGTCCATCCAGGGAGGAATCCCCAGATAGGACAATCTGTATTGTGTTAGAGTCGGTCCTTACAGCCCTCCGTCAGAGATCATTTCGCTTTTTGCATATTCATTCTTAGGTGTCTCGCTCGTTCCACTTCGTTGCATTTCGCTAGGAGCATGCCATTGACTAACGAGGGGGTCTGGTTGTCATGTGTTTCCTCATGCTTGTACCTACAGGGCTATTTAAAAATTCCTCAAAAATCATTGAAGTTCATCGTCATTTCATTCATAGTCATTAATGATTGTTTTCGTTAAAAAAGAGTCTTTAGTCTTAGATTCTAGGGTTTTCATGATGTAAATTGATGGTTGGCATGTAACTTTGGCTCATTTTTACCTATTCTAGAATCACTCTCAAAAAAGTGAAAATCATGTAAATGAATCAGTTTCCACTCTTTTAGAGGCAAGTTGTTAGCTGCCTAGATTTTAGCTCCTTGATTAGAATTTGTTGGAACTGCTCCTAGAAGGAGGATTTCGACCCCTAGAGGTGTGGGGAGGGGTTAGAGTGATCTATATATTGTAATTTCTGAGACATTCTACAGGTTGGACTCTTGGGAAACTTTGGCACACATTGTACATATTTTTCATATTTTGGCTAAGGAAAGATCAGAGGTTTGCGGCACTTGTTGGGATCCTTGTGGTTTTCAGTTCTTAATGGTGTTTTATCTCAGTTTATTGTAAGTTCCTTAATATTTAATGTATGCCATTTCTCACTTATGCTTCTTAAATTAAATGAATGAGTAGATGAGGTTGAATCCATTGTTCATAGTGCTCTGCCTTTGAATTCATTTAGTTTTTCATGTTTTCGCCTGTCTGAAAAGGATCCATATTCATCCTTTCCCTTTTCAACTCCTTTTCATTCTGATCCATCCATATATCCAATCAAAAGCATTAAGACTATTGCCTACCTCGCCCCAACTCGAAATCTGCAAAGATCTGACCTTATCCCTGGACCCAAAATTGTTTTTTCCCATTTCTCCAATGAAAACCCAAAAATCAAAATCAAACATTCCTATCTCTTTACTAGCCTAAAATCAATATTCATTGTTCATTATAAGTAATCTCAACCCCTCTGAAAACATTTGCCGAGATAGACCCGGAGAGAGCCCTCTGTTGTCCTCGTAGGGCTAGCTACGAGGCTGAGGTTGGTTTGATGTTGCCTTGAGTTTTACCTTATTTCAGCCTAAGGTAGATTTGAGCGCTAACATAGTGGCCACCATACTGGGGAATACAAAATTTCAATGGTTTGCTTGTTGATTTGTTTGTTTCATAAGTCTTAGACGGAGTCTGAAGTCATGCCAGGTAGCTTTCGAAACGCTTTTGCTATGCATAAGCGGTAGTAGATAAACGATGCTTCAGTCGATCTCCGGTAAGCTTGTGAATGCAGCACTTGATTTGCGAATCACCTCAGTATACTTGTTCGTTCTAGACCTTTGGATGATTGAGTCTAGAAGTCGAAAGGCTGAAGATAATTGATTGCGTTCCTTGAAATTTTTCCCAAATAGATCAATACACTGGCTTCAAGAAGGAATACTAGGTCGAATCCTGACCCTGATCCACCAACGATATTTGAAAATCCAAATCTGATTCCTAGGATCCTTAGAAGACAAGGAAGTCAAGAAAGTTCTGAAAGAGAAAGTCAAGTGAGTTTTGGAAGTTCCAGATCGCTTTCTAGATCTGCATCCTGTGCTGTGAAAATTATATATGTTGACGAAATTCCTTTTGATGAACGATTTGAAACATCCTTATTTGTAAATTTTTCTGAAAACTGAGTTATCAAGATTAGTTCCGGATCCATTGTTTTTTGAAGATTTGCAATACAGATTTGTTTCATATCACTTGGACAGACAGTTGCAAGATTCCATTGTGGCTACCAACATTCCCGAATTCACTGAATCTGCTTCACAAACCCTTGGACCATCTGAAGTTGCATCTAGTTCACGGATTCCCACTGAACCTTCCTTTATCCCTACCATTCCCGTTCAGCCTGAGATTTCTGATCAACAATCAGTAGTAGTTTCTCCTCCGTCTCCACCGCATACACCTCGTTCACCTACTGCTCCCAGTCCTCCTGTTTCTCCGAGATAGCAGATTGTAAATCCGCCAAGAGTCATGGCAGCCAGATTTGCACCTCTTGCTTTGCCGACCAATTTAGATCCTATGCCTGCTGATTACCAGAGCAAGATTCCCATATTTGATGGTACACCACAGAGTATATCAGCTCAGCAGCATATTGTCCGGATGACAGACTTTTTGGACCTGCATGAAATTGATGCAGAAAATGTTTCAATGAGATTGTTTGCCCAGAATTTTGGAGGAGAGGTTCGTAAATGGTTCAGAGCTCTACAGGCCAGAAGTATCAATACATTGCAAGACCTTCAGACACAATTTTTAGATCGATGGGAGATGAAAAAAGATCCGCTGCAGATCACTTCAGAGTATACAAACATCAAGCGTAATCCTGGTGAGTCCGTTCAGGATTATGTTATCAGATTCAATACAGTGTATAATGCAATTCCAGATGACTTAAGACCGTCAAAAAAGTCAGCTCTTCTTAAATTCCCGGATGGTTTCGATCCGGAGATGGCTTATTCGCTACGTGACAGAGATCCGCCTACCTTAGAAGATATGCAGAAGATTGCCGTTAGTGTTGAGGCGAATTTGAACGATAAAAGAGCACGGTTGAAAGCAGAGAAAAGAGTGACTATAAAGGAAGAGCCCTCCACATCTACATCCGAACAGCACTTGCTCCGTGAGATGGAAAAAATGCTCAAAAGAATGAACCTTGACAAACCAGAAACGCAGATTCGGAATCCAAACTATCGTGGCCAGCAGCAGCCGCAGTTCAGAATTAAGCAGCGTGAACAAAGACCACAAGAGCCGGCACCCCAGCAACAGATTAAGACACCTCTTTTGCAGAATTTTGTGAGTCAAGATTCAAACGATGAGGATGATGTAGTAGGCGAGAAAAATCATTTCTTTACTCCCGACGATCTGCCTATTTATATTATTGAGGATGAAGAATATGGAGAAAGTTCAGCTGCACAGAAAGATGAAGATTTCATTTTAGCAAATGATGCAGATTTAGAGGAAGAGTCAGATGATTACCAAAGAGAATATTTGAATGCTTTGTCTGCTCAATAGAAGCAATACTCATTGAGAAACCAAGATGTCCCCATAAATCCAATTCAGAAACGAAAAGAAGCTTCAGCACCGAAGACGGATTCACCGATACCACAGAAGAAAGGAAAAGAGACAATTGATCCCGCATCTAGTAAAGTATCATCAGCAGAAAAGGTAAATCAGCCAAACATAGTGAAAGATAAGGCTGAAAAGAAGGAAGTTCCGGTCAAAGAGGTTGAGAAAGTTACATCATTTAGTTTGGAAAATGAAATTTCCAAATTAAAAATATCTATTCCTTTGACAGAGATCATGAAGAACAGCAGCTACCGCAGTCAAGTCTCCAAAATTCTGAACTTTGATCCAATGTTTGATACGGTAAATGTTGAGGATGATCAGCCAGAATTGATTTTCGGGCCTGCATTAGATGGTGAGTCCCCTGACAGTGATGTTCCTCCCTTTTATATCAGTTTGAGGTTGCATGAATATGTTTTGCACAATGCCATGTTCGATTCGGGTGCTTCGCACAATCTGATGCCAAAGGCGATCATGGAAAAGTTGGGACTAGACATTACAAGAAAATATCATGATTTGTATTCATTTGATTCCAGCCGTGTGAGGTGTATAGGACTCATCAAATATTTGGTTGTAAGCTTAGATCAAATTCCAGCAAAGAATGTCTTAATGGACGTGGTGGTGGCGGACATTCCTCCGCGATTTGGTATGCTCCTTTCAAGATCTTGGGGGGAAAAGTTGAAAGGTACACTTCAGTTAGATTTCTCTTATGCTACAATTCTAGTCTTCGGTCAAATGAGAAAGTTATATCGAGAGCAGAAGATGAAATACATGATAACTAGCAAGGAGAAGCCTATCAATCATCCTGTAAATTATGTACATACCGACTTAGAATCGTTTGTTTTATTTGCTGATAGTTTTAATGATATAGATAGTCAATTAGTTCAGGCGGAAGATATACCAGAAATCACTGAGAATTTTAGAGAATTTCTGCAAAAAGAAAGAAGAGAAAAACAAGCTACTGTGGAGCAATCAACTAAAGACAATGGGCAGCAAACAGGAAAAACAGAGCTGGCGCAATTTCAGCATTTAGAGGACGATGAAGATGGTATTTGGACCATGGATTTTGATGGCGCAGTGGGTAGTGACGGTGCTGGAATTGGTGTTTGGATTCGTAGTCCATTTTCCGTTCCGGATAAGGTTCCGAGCAATGTGAGAGTGTGTTCCTACAAGCTAGCATTTGACTGTTCTAATAATGAAGCGGAATATGAGGCTCTAATTGCTGGCCTTAAGATTCTTAAAAATCTGAAAGCGAAAAGGATTGCAGTGTATGGTGATTCAGAGTTGGTGATAAAGCAGGTTAAAGGTGAGTTTCAGGCCAAGCATCCTTGCATGAGGGCTTACCGTAATGCAGTTTTAGACATTCTGAAATTATTTTCTGATCATACCTTGACATGTGTGCCTCGCATACAAAATGGTGTTGCTGATGGACTTGCTAAGGCAGCAAGCAATTTAAAAATTCCAATGAATTCCAGCAACAAGTTCGAGATTCATGTGAAACATCGCCCCACCGTTCCAGACAATCAGCGATGTTGGCAAGTCTTTCAGGATGACGAGGAGATTAGTGATTTTCTTCAGAATAAGGGTAAGTTTAAAGACACCTCCATAGATACAGAACATGATGATGGTAATGATGACATACAAATAAATCAAATGGAAGTGCTGCAACTTAAAGATAACATCATTCCTAAAGGATTGATTCCTTTGGAAGAACTGTTTGACCAAGACGATGTAGCCCACAAACCGACATTGAGGCCGACTGAAAAAGGTGTTGAGGAGGTAAATATTGGGACAGCTGAGAATCCCAAGATGGTTAAGTTATCAAAGTCATTGTCACCCAAGGTAAAGGCTGAGCTTGGTTTGATGTAGCCTTGAGTTTTACCTTATTTCAGCCTAAGGTAGATTTGAGCGCTAACATATTGTAAAGATGTTAGGACAATATTACACAGACTAAGGGTTGAATAATAAACCATTTTTAAACGATGCTTCGGACATCTGAGAAACTTATTTAAAAGGAAATAAATACTAAACTTAAATTAAACTATATGAGTACTAAACACACAATATTGATATGCAATGTAAATTTAAACAAATACTAGAATAAAAACATTACAGTGAACAAATGGTTTTCTGTAGATTATCAGACATAAGCAAGAAAGGGATACTTCTTTAAAAATAGGAAACCCTCATGAAGAGGTAAAACTCTTGCCAGAGATATCATAAGAATAAATTGGAAAATGTGCCATCGCACATAACGAACGTGAGTGTTGTATCATAACTACATTATAATTCACAATGCTAGAAGGAAATATTTCATGTATATAAACAAATGTAACAATTACTCAGGAACTTAATAATGGTGCGAAAAACCCAGAACGAGATTGGGAATTGTGCACAACTCGCGAGGGAGTGGCAACAAAAACGTTAATCATAACAGAATTGAAAGGTGATATGGCCATAATAAACATGCAAATATAAATATAATTCACGGAACTGTCTATACAAGAAATCGAACAATAGGAAACAAAGCCAGAATGTTCCTTTTTATAAAAGCTATTGGAAAACAGAGTCGGAATGTTTTTCAAAACAAGCCATTGGAAGCAGAGTCGGAATCAATTTCAATGCAATCTAGCAGACCACATGCAAGCCAGTTACTAAGGGTCTTGAATTTGGACAACACATCTTCAATAGAGGATAAATTATTGTGGTCCAAACTAAGCAACGCATTTTCAAGCTAGTGGGCTCTGATTTCATTTTGAACGCCAAAAAAAGTATTTAGTTTTTTCATATTCTCAGTAGGGGATTCAATTTCTTCGATATGAAATCTAAGATCTTGAGCAATTGACATTCCTATCAACCCTCGTTCTTGATCTTATTTAGTTTCCCATTTAACCTTTTTGTCTACATGGGTAGGTTTAGATTCATGTACTAAAGCTATTTTATAAAGCTCTTTACTTCTAAGTCTGCCATGTAGGGTAGACATTGGAAATAATTTGTGTTGTTAAGAATAAGCGGGCATGCACTTTCCATTCTTAAAAACTGAAATTGTAAAGGTTGAAACTAATTGTTCCAATGGAAAGATCTCAAAAAATTAGGCTAGTTCAAAAAAACAGCTTCGAGCTGAAGAAGTTACACATTTTTGAAAAAAAATTGTAGTAGATGCCGAGTAGTTAAGAGATAGTGTGAAAGTTTATGATGAAGTTGTACTTTGTTTAAAAAAAAAATCTCCCTTTTTCAAACTTAATATAATAAACTCGCATTTTTTTTTTTAAATACTACTTTATGTCACACACTTTTAGAAATAAGTGAGACTCACTTTTACAATGTTACTTTATGAACTAATGACCAATTAGACTACAACTTAAATAAAAGATAAAGTGATTTTATACTATAATTGAATCACTTTTTATAATGGTTAAGAAACACTATTACATAAAATAACTTTAAAACATAAGGTACATGTGCTTTTTAAAGAAAAGGCAAATTTCCAAAAAGATTTTTAGAAAAAATAGCTTGACAAAAAGATTTTTAGGAAAAGAAGCATGACAGAGAGACTTGAACCCAAGACCTCTATTCTCATAAAATAACTTTACACCAAGTGACCTAGTAAAAGGATTATGTAATAGTTTGAAAGGGCAAAGGTATTTTTTTTATTTTTTATTTATTTTTCGCTCTTTGGGTTGTGTGCCTTTTTCCTTCAAAATGAAAATAAAAAAATATATACAAGGCTTACGGTAAAATGCTAGATTTTAGGTTAGTCTATCTAGAAACTATATTTTTCTCGCTATTTCTGATTTTCTGAGACCACACAAAGTCGCAAGAAAAGATCCTACGTAGCAAAAAAATATCGTCTTTTTTTTTCTAGTTTTCCAGATCGTACACAACAAGAAGAAAATATCATACATTGAGAAGAGTGTATAGACACAGTAATAAAAAATAATATAAACCAAAATAAACATAGGTATAAATAAATACAACTGTAAAAAAAAAAATTATACCTCCAGATCTAAAATAACATAACTTGGTCAACCATAAACCTTTTGGCATGAAATGAAAGTGTTTCCTCACTGTAATAGAGGCTCCAAACACAACATAGTAGTTTTCCTGACCTTAGATCTGGAAAAACCCTGAACACAACACAGTGGTAAAAAACAATAGATCTGGAAAATGACAGTCACATGCAATCAAAACGGCTTTGGATGTGGATCAACAACAGATGCGACCCTCAAAACAATTTTGATACCATGTGAAAATTTATAGGCTAAGTTACTTAGATCAAGCACCAAAGGTCACTGCTCAGAAACAGATCACAAATGAATACAACAGTATTTGACGTGGTTAAAACCCTCTAAAAAGGAACTGTCCACGGCCTGAGCTAACAAAACCACTTCAGGAAATATATTAATGTAAATAATTAAAATTTACATAATATTATCTCATAAACTGTCACATGAAAAATGACCCTCCATGCTATTTAAATAGGGATCATGGAACAATCGGGTGTTAAGCCACAGATCAAGTGTCGGTAATACTGAGGAGAGAATGAACAGTCATATCACTACATATCGTGATCGTTGAATTATAAGTTACAAAATTACATAGTAAAGAAACACACTTTGCCTAACTATATGCTAGACCAAGTTATACTTAACTATTTACTATCTTACAGAATATCCTAACACATTTGTTAACACTCCCTCTTAACTAGGGAGTTATTCATAGTTTTTCAACTGGTACGAGGTTGATCTCAATTTGAAATGTTATCTAAGAAGAAAACAACAACATACAAAATGTTTGGGATACCCTTACTGCCAAGGTATCCTCCCAGCAGGGCCTAAGGTGTAATCTAGGCAATTACCACTATAGGTACCATTAGGCTACAACACTGGTATCCATCGAACAAAATATATATATCATCTAGGCCTCCATGCCTTGACACCAACCCTTACAGGGGTGTAAGTATCAACATTAAATTGGAGCTCCACACGATACCCTCCCTTTGGGATGTAGACATCAACTGAGATCTCAATAATAACCAGGCTCGGATGTCCTCCTAGGTACCATCATGAAGACAATTTTATGGTACTTGATCTCTTCATCTCAACCAAATCAGAGACATTTAATAATACAGAAAATTCTCAAGAATAGATCAACACATTCATAATTTGAGCATGCTCCTAAAAATAACTTCTTGTTGGGAAGATATTTCATCAATACATAACCTACTAGTTCATTTTTTTGGCTCTTACTATAGCTTCATGGCCCAACAAGTATCACACTTCCAACGTATATGTTCTGCATGATAGAACAAAACTCCAGGGTCTTTAACGTTTCTGATTCTAGTTAGGTCATTGCAATATCCAAACATATTTTGATAGAAACTTTCTTCTTCATATTATCTAGTAGCACAAAACCTAGTCTTAGCACTTTCCAACACATCTAATTCTTGCTTTAATCAATCACGAATGAGTATTTGCAGTGCATTAGCCTCTCTCCATTCTTACTCTTGGTTCAATGTATTTAAGATAACTGCCACAATATTCCCTCCCTCTTAATTGGGGATTTATACACTTTCTTTATCTGAGCTTCTCTACTAGGGGACAGATCCATCAATAACTCAGTCGCACATGATTTATCATCATATCATCAGAGAACTTCAATATTTCAGAGCTTCATTACTTCTCTCCTCACATGGAAACAATGTCATCTATTAATAAAAAATGTACACTTCATTGTTATCAAAATTCTTACAACTCCCTCTTTCCAGCATGATCAACATAATTATCAAGTTATCGTCAAGTACAAGCTAGGTCACTATGTACCTGCAAATATTCATCAACAAGTGCAACCAATTACAAATATATAGGAACATGAAATGTCAAACTAGGATTAGCATAGGGAGTATCTAGGGTTATTGTTAAATTTTGTTAACAATGGTATGTTATGTGCTTAGCACAATTACTTCAATGTTCCTTTAGTGGCACAATGAAAATTTCCAATTTAGTTTACAATAAAAATAACATTAACATAAATCACATTGACAGTAACTATAGATATAACATAAAATAAAATGTAGAATTCAAGCCAACACAAGAGGACACGAGATTTTGTGGATGCTAGGGAAAAACCCAAATGTGGGGAAAACCCTTGGATCAATTCTTATTATTATTATATCAAATGTTCAAGAGAGTGAGAGAGAGAGAGTATAATAAGTCAATGTTGACTTACCAAATCAAAGTAAAAACAAACCTAAAAATCTGCAGTCCACTGCAGTGAAATTCGGCCCTAACTAGAAAGTCAAAGATGTTCAATGCAACAAAACAAATTCTCCTTTGAAGCTCGGTCAAAGGCAGTGAAACTTGGCCTCTAGCAATGGTAAAATTCAACCCAAAACAATCATAAAATTTATGGTCAAATTTGGTCAACTTGAAGTCAACCATGCAGTCAAACAGGCTTGTGGTCAACGCAAGTCAAAGAACCCATAAAATCTCAGTTTCTATGCAAATAAATGCGGCCTTATCAAATAAATTCAAACCCTCCAAAATCATAGTCAAACTTGGTCAAAAATTGCTTGGTCAACAATGGTCAAACTTCAGTCAACTCCTAAGAAAAATTTCAGGCTTGTACTTTTGTTTGAAATCATCCTCCTTACCACATGTGTGAGAAAAAGAGAATGCCCAGTAGCTGTATGAACCAATGAGAGAAGGAGAGAGAAGAATGTGTGAGTGATGATGATGCCAAATGAGTTGAGAGGTCACTTGTATTTATACAAGTCCTTGAGGGTGAAGTGACATTTCCCTTGGACTTCATGAGCCTATATGATGATGCAGCCAACCTTGAAAATTTCCACGTGTGGGAATAAATTCAAAAACACATTTATGCTTGTCTGAATTTGATGATATTTAGGCAATTTTTGGTCCTCTTGAAAAGAGGACTTCAATCCAATCATCATCTCTATTAAATGACTTTTACAAAGTGGAATTTGGCCCTAGTTTCCAATTTTAACAGCTATCAAAAAAATTGAGCAAGCACTTGAATTTTAAACATCAAATTCTAAAACTAGAATGGATAAAAATGAGAAGCATTCGGGAAAATTTGAGGTCTCAAATAAGCCTCCTAAGGAAATTATAAAATAATAGAGAATATAATAAAATAAGACTAGATTACATCATCAAATGTTTGAGGAAAAAAGAAAAAACTACTTTTCAACTTCTAGTTTCAACTTATCTCCTTACAGGTTTACTCAAATTTCAAGTAGGAAATACTTGTTGGATTGAGAATTTGATTCCTCATCCAAGTGTTGGGTCATAAAGGTGACTGTTTAAAGGTAACCTCAATGCTTTTTATTTAATTATCAACCCAAGGCAAGTCCTGTTATTTCAAGAGTGTAAGCACAATATATGCAAGTGGCATCAGAGGACAACTACTCTAAATGATCATAAGGAAGACTGTCTAATTCTCGAAGTTCAATCAAATCAACTTGGAAGTGAATTATAGAATGATTTTGACTATTCAAGGGAGCTAACTTTGTTCTAAGCCTATGCAGAAGTAACTAATCAGGGCTGGAAATAATAAACTACAATTGAATAGCGTGCTTTGATGAGTTGAACAACAATCGTAATGAATTGAACAACAATTCTAATGAATTGAACAAAAATAAATTATTATAATTTTGCAATGGAAATCTCTTTTAATCAACTAATGACACTTTCTGAGTTAGACAAAAACCAATGCTCATAATGATACGGATACTTAAAGGTGAATTCAAAAGTAGTAACAGATACTTTCCATATGGGACCCTACTGCTTCGTGACTGTCTTTTGAGTACTCCAAGTGTGGATGTGCCTCTCCATCTTCCACCAATCTGTAGGAGCCATTATGACCTAGTTTCCCTCCCTTGTCAACTATCTTTTGGTCACCCACAGTTCAGCTTCTTTGCTTCCCTATCAATAAATATATGACAAGTCATTTCTTATGCTATTAAACACTCCTTTTATCACTAGTTCACTCTGCCTTGGCTTTACGTTGTTTTCCTTTACTTTATTGCTAAGATGAGGGGAAAATATGTAAAATTACATAATAAATCGTAGTAAATATGGGGTGAAACATACCTTCTTCTTGGCCCAACATACTCCCCTACTTACCTTTTTTCAGGTCCTCATGCATATAAATGGTTGAGGTGTAGCTAAGTTAGAGAATATGCAGGGTATACATCCTCGTTATAGAGCTTGAACCCATGTCTCTATTTGATATTTGTAAAGGCTAAGTTCGTGTGCCCCTCTGGCAACTCATAATCATGATGATAGTCCTTAGGGAGGTACTAGATGAGGGGGCACCTGTATCTTCACCCTATCCATGTAGGGACCATGTTCAAGATTAGGTTTTTGTATATAAGGAACCTGGAAGCAGCAGCTTTGAAATTCATTTATCCAAATGGCTCTTTGTTCTTCACATTATTTGTAGAGGCTAACCATCTCTGTTTGTTGTTGCTAATGCTGCTTCCTTAATGTCCTGGAAGTAAGTATGCCCATGTTGCACTATATCCTTGTGGATAGGCCCCAATTTTGATATCAGTCCTTTCCTCTGCATGAATTTATTGTGCTGGGTGAATATGTATATGGGTTTAGTAGGTTCCCTCGACCCATAGCTCTAGGCCATGCTCTCTCTTCCGAAAGGTGTTGTAGGCCTTAGAAAACCGAGTTTGTTTCTTGGCAAAATATAGGAAGGTATGGAACTGGAATTCCCCTATGAAGGGGCTGGGATTACTGTCCCTATCGTCCTCTATATAGAAATTGTGTAAATATAATTCACACAAAAAATGTTGGACCTGCTCATCCTACTCATTGCAACACTGGACAAATTCCTCAACAGTTTTAAAAGTGGTGGGCTTCCCTGCCATGATAGCCTTGACTTTCAACAATAAATATAATTCTATTAAGAATAGAGCATAGTTGGTGGCTGGTGCCCTGCAAGTTAATACATCAGAGTAAAGAGAGTAAACCATGCTGGTTTGCTTCTTAGCTTGTTCCACTTGATCCTGTGGTTTCTTTATGTTTGTCCTTTCTTCCCTGAGTTGGGAAAATGTTTCATCCTCAGTTGTAGAAAGATGTTTAAATTTCCTCAGTAGTGCCTGATGTTCCTTTAAGGGCACTTCTTCCTTTCTGCACTCGGCCAATTCATGCCAGACTTGAATTAATTTGTTACGCAATTTCTGATTGGCAGCCTTTTCTACTAGGGGAATGTAGGCAGATGTCATCTTTTTTTGAGTTTCCTTATCTTATATAAGTTCCAGATTAGTCTGCATAAAAGCTTCAACAGTGTCCACTAGGTCAGTCTGGACAGAAATTTCAGCAGCTTCTACCAATTGGGTAAAAAAATCTATTTGGGTTTCCATGTTAGGCAATTACTTCTTAGGTTTTTGAGCCTTGCTCGCTTCCTTCAACTATTTCTTCAGATGTTTTATAATCTTTCTTAACCTCTTGCAAGTTCTGCTCATTTTCCTTAACTTATTTTCAGCTGATTTCTCTTCTAGCAAGGTTTTGGCAGGGGAAGGAGGAGCAATGGTTTCAGTTTCAGGAGTGGTGGTGACAGTTCTAAGGTTATCAGTGATGATATTTCCTTCCTACGCTCCAGAGTTTATTTATGTATTAACGTCCCAATTGGGTGACATAATATTCCCTTCACGTGTTAGGGGAACTGTCTCCATGCTTGCATTTTGTTCTAATGGAACGGTGTCTCCCGACTGATTTCCATATTCAGATATCCCTTCTGTCCAGTCTTCCCTAATCACCTGTTCACTATTGGAGGGAGATAAAACCCTTAAAGCCTGTAATTCATCATGGTGCGGTAATATTTCCATGTGGCCAGAGCTACTGGGAGTGGCAGATTGATCCAACAGGTACCTCTGCCCCTCAGCTTGTTCATATGGGCTTCTAATTTCACGAGATTCCCTCATTTTCTCCAAAACTAGATCCATTTCTTCTTCATAGTCTTGTAAGGGCATATTTTGAGGGCTTGAAGGTGGTGTACGGGATGGTCATGCCTCATCTGGGAATTCAGAGGTGTCTTGCCATAATTGTAGCCTTTTGGACAGTCTTCCTTTCCCTGGTTCTGAGGTAGAAACATGGCCACTTTTTCCTCATGGGCATGCAAGGCAAGTTCAATTCCTATTCTGACAGGGTTTTCCTCATGGGCATGCCGGGAAAGATTTACAAAGTTGTCCTAAGATGTCTGCAGTTCTCCTAGCTCGTGAATGATTATTAATTTGATCAAGCCACGTTGGTTGACGACTGCTTGGGGTTTTTTGGCTTTTCTAATTCGAACATTAGTATCGTGTAATACAGAATTCAATAAAGAATGTAGATTAACTGAAAATTTTTGTTTGAGAACAGCTAATAGTTTAAGTTGGCAGGGTTTTACCACGTCCTCACATCCATCACATGTGATTTACCTTTGTATGAACACTTCTGATTCTTGCTAAGTTTGCTGTAAAGACACACAGTTGATCCCCTTCCCCTTTCGCTCTAGCGGTTCGCCTGGGTCCTGGTATACCGAGATTGCTTCTTGTAGGAGAACATGTTTTTATGTCCATCTTTCTCCTTTTGTTGGTAGTCCGGAGACCTCAACGATGATATCCTCTGCGACCGGTATAATCCTTCCTCTGAGTCTCGTATGTCCCTCCCATAGGTTTTGCAGGAATTCAACTGTTATTTTTGTGTTAAACCCATGCAGTTTGTGTAGATATGGCAACCAGCCAACTTGTTGGAGAATGGTGTGAGCTTCTTCTAAGATTTGGAAGATTGTGGGTTCATTTAAGAGAGAATTCCCTCCCATGGATGATGTGTTATCTGAACTAGTTTATCCTTCTATATGTGTTTCTTCTAGCCCTGTTGGTTAAAACAAACACTGCATGCGAGAGAGAAAATTGCAACCTCATATCGTAAATGCATGTAACCTCATATCGTAAATGCAATAATATTTTAGTTCCATCAACGTATCCAAAGGCATTTGTGTAGGGAATTTGCATGCTTACTCATTATGGATATTTACACTCCCTCTCTGGGGGAAGGTCGTCCACATCCTTACGTACAAGAGAGATTTCAACAATCAAGAATGCATACGAGGGAAAGGTCAAAAATCAATAATCACAATTGTACGAGAGAAGGGCATCCATGGCCTTGGAGCTCAAGAAAAGAGGAGAGACTGCAACAATCATGAATGCATGAGATGCAAAGGATAGAATAAGTAATTATCACAAGTGTACATCAGGTGGAAATGACCGAAGAAGGAGAGAAAGCAATATAGTAATTATTATTATAGGGTGTCCTTATTTTGATGGTGTAGCATGAAGGAAGCATGACAGTGATGGATTATGATTGGTTTCGTCATCCTTTAATTCAAACATTAAAATATAATTCATTCATAGTTAATTATGCGGGTAGATAGTGTTAAAATTTATTCGAGTACTGCATTTATCTCGGAAATGGATTAAATAGGAAACAAGGCATATAAAGATAATTGGTTATTGCTAAAAAAAAACTGCCATACCACAAGCAAAGCCATTGCTACCAGTAGGCGTTCATAGCCTCGACATGGTTGTTATTTTAACCCAAAAATGAGTCATAATACTCTATGTAAAAGTAGATATTGTAAATTTTATGGAGAGATTACTGTGCTAGTGCAGTGGCCAGATAGTCAAGGTTCCACTCATTGGGGCTGTAACAAAGTGATCAGGCTGACTCCTGGTGAGACCTCCTGTCCTTCAAGCAATTTGAGATGTCGAGAAGGTCGCTACCCTAGTGTGTTGGCCATTGTGGGCATGTCACTTGTTAAACCCTTATGATCATGGTAGGCTGGCTCATGATGAGACCCCCTATTATCTCTTAAAAATTTGCATATAATATTTATTTTTGAAAATTAGGCATTTTTCTTATTTATGGAGAGACCATAGTGTTGGTGTGGTGGCCAGATGGTCATAGTGCCACTCGCTGGAATTGTAACAGAGTGATCAGGCTAGCTCGTGATGAGACCTTTTTTCCTTCAAGCAGTTTGAGCGGTCGAGAAGGTGATTACCCTAGTGTGTTGGCTATTGTGGGCATGTCACCTGTTAAATCCTTATGATCATGGTAGGTTGGTTCATGATGATACCCCCTTTTCTCTCTTAAAATTTTTCATATAAACATTATATTTTCTTATTCTTTATACATGAAGGGAGGCTCATTAACTCCTTAAGAGTTAGGGATGGTGTGAGAAGTAAAAATAATGCCAATATAATTAATAATCCTTTTTCCTATATCCTTATGTCAAGGGAATATACTACTTGAGACTATAGAAAGATATACCATCATAATACTATAAATGAATTGTGCGATAATATGTTTGAACATGAGATGTCTATCCCTTCATTGCATAAATAAACCAAGTCAGCTTCCAGAGTAGAGATTTTCATCAAAGTTTCAAAGGATCATCATATTAGTACTATCACTTATTTTCACCTTTTCAGGTGCGAATTCCCATTAAAAAATGACTTTTATGTCTAGGGTGTGTAATGACGAGTGGATATTGAAAAAGAGATCATCAAAAAGAAATAAAAAAGACATAGAAAAGGAAAAAAATTAGTTGTTCCATTCGATTGAACAACAGTTGTTCAATCGAATTGAACAACAATTGTTCAAAGGTTTGAACAACACAACTAAACAAACACACAGTCGTTCAATCTAATTGAAAAACATCTCTTCAATTGGATTGAACAACAACCATTCAAAGGTTTGAAGAACAAAAATAAACACGGACACACACGACTATTCAATCTGATTGAACAACAACTATTCAATTGGATTGAACAACTGTCATTCAAAGGTTTGAACAACAAAAATAAACACGCAAACACACGGCTCTTCAATCTCATTGAACATAAGATGTTCAATTGGATTGAATAGTAGTCGTTCAAAGGTTTGAACAGAAAAAATAAAGACACAAATACACGGTTGTTCAATCCGATTGAACAACATCAGTTCAATTATATTGAACAACAGCTATTCAAAGGCTTGAACAAAAAAAATAAACACGCAAACACACGACTTTTCAATCTGATTGAATAGCAACTGTCCAATTGGATTGAACAACATTCGTTCAAAGGTTTGAACAACAAAAATAAACACGCAAATACATAGATGTTCAATCTAATTGAACAAACAACTGTTCAATTGGATTGAACAACAACTGTTCAAAGGTTTGAAAAAAAAAAATAAACACGCAAAAGAAAGGATAAAGGAAAAGAATAAAAATGTGAGTATGAAGAATGTACAACAAATGAGAAAAACTATAAATTGCAGGGGACATATATAGAATATTTACAAGAGGAGGTAACAAGCTTTCATAAACTTAAAGCTGCGGAGCCATCACCCCGTGTAGGTAAAATTTGGATGGTGGGGTCATCGTGTACCTGTTGGTAGAAAGACTCCTTTGTAAGAGGTTTTTGATAGAGGCACACTCGGTCTCCGTTGACTCGGAAGGTAGAACCAGATTCGTCTATGGTAGTCAAGGTGAGGGTACCATTGCTATGTACTTCCTGAATTTCATATGGACCGAGCCACCTTGTTTGTAACTTACCAGGGAAGTCTTGGAATCTGGAGTCATAGAGAAGTGCCCAATTTCCTTTCTGGAATGTATTCTTTTTTATAAGGTTGCTTAGTAGTCTATTAGTGTTCTTACAAGGCCTCTGGTAGCCTAATAGCCCAATCCTGGTGATGTGTTGAGACTATTTTAGTGAGAATTACCTCAAGGACTTTGTTGGTGCTTTCAACCTGCCCGTTTGCCTGCGGGCGGTAGGAAGATGTGACTCTATGGATGATATGGGGGTTCTTCAAAGTGGTTGTAATTTTATTTCCCATAAACTGTGCCCCTCCATCATTTATCACTTCCCAAAGTAAGCCATATCTTACAAATAGCTCAAAAAGAAACTTGATCACAGATTCTTCCATATTTCTTGATAAAGCCACCGTTTCTACCCACTTCATCACATAATCTATGGAAACTAGTATGTAAATATTCTGGTTTGATGGCAGGGTAAATGGTCCAATGAAGTCATTAGGGGAATTTTGAGGTCTAAAATGAGTCTCATAAGGAAAATGTACAATCAAGATTCACTTATGATAACCAATCACATTTTTGGGGATGATATCATCCCTAATGGTTGAGGTGGCATTTATTGAGTTAAAGGTACTTACTTGTCACATTCTCAATGGTGGGTAAAAACTCATGGTTAACCATAGTAGTGCTCTGAGTACTTTTAAAGTCAAATTAAAGTACTCATAGTAAATGTCATTTCACACTTTTTGAATAAAAATAGATTATTGTCATTTCATATTTCTTGAAAGAAACAATGCATATCCCCATACAATTATTATATTATATTATATTATATTATTTTTATAGTATATTAATTACATGTTATTATACAATCTAAATAATATAAATTTTAATTAATAGAATATAATATAATTAAGAATTTATAAATTTATATTTATATTTTATTTTAAGTTATTTAAGTACAAAGGACAAATGCATTAGTTGTTCAATGATAATGAATTTTTCTTGAAAAGCTCATTCTTATTTATAGTCACATCAATACAAATTTTTTATTAATTTTATTTTGGTACAACTTTTGAATTGAATTTAACTATGGTTACATGGATTGTGGTGCAAAAAGTGAATTAAAAATTCATAAATATTATTTTATTGGTTTAGCTATTATTTTATTATTTCCTTAGGAGGCCCATTTTAGACCTAAAAATTCCCCTAGTGCCATTGCCCATCATTCGAAAGGTTCCACTACTAGCTCTGGCTATAATCGCATTTCGTCAGCTTGGCCCGGGTAGCCCATTCTTTGGAAACTATCGTAGGCTTGGACATATTTCTTGGCATCTTTAAAATTGTAAGCCAATAATAACCCATTTTAAATCATTTGTGCCCCATCCTGCAATCTACAAAATGGCCACTACATGGTTCATTATGAAAGGCTCGTAAGATGTCATAAATCCCGTCTTCTCGGATGCATTTGTGTATATGCATATCAGCTCCTGTATGAAAAATATATGCACCGATCCAGGAGAATCTAGCACTGCGTTGAACAATCAGCTTCCATTGCCTTGATGTCAAGTGTCTTGGAATTTTCCTACTTCCAGGTAGTTCGCTACATCTGCGTACCATATTGTTTTTACTGCTACAACAAACAGATGTTCGTCGGGGAACTGGTCATCCACTGCTAGTGTGCCATCTGAATTTGGAACTCTAGAGAGGAAATCTGCAACTACGTTCTCCTTCCCTAAACGGTCTTTGATAGTTATGTCAAACTCCTGTAAAAGCAACAAACAACGAGTCACTCTCCCATTTGTAATAGGTTTATTGGCTAGATATCTAATGGCAGATTGATCAGTATATAAGAATAATTAATAGCCGATTATATAATATCTAAATTTATTGATAGCATAAATGAGAGCCAAGAACTCATTTTCAGTCATTTTATAGTTTGATTCAGCAGGAGTGAGATTCTTGTTGATATAATAAATACGATAGGGCTTTTTGTCTTATTCTTGACATATAACTACCCCTATCACTGTGTTGGATGCATCCGAGGAAATGTGTTGTCGAGACCAGTTTCTTTAAATTCTAAAAAGCAGTGTCATATTTATCAGACCAATGGAGTTCAACATTTCTAGTTAATGCATACAAGGGAGCAACAATTTGTGAGAAATTATTTATAAACCTGCGATAGTGCCCTTCATATCCAATGAAACTACGTACCTTTGTCTTTGTATACGGTGTGGCTAATAAAAGGATTACATATATCTTTGTTGGATCTACTTGTATTCCAGCTGCAGAGATATAATGTCCTAGGATTACTACTTCCATCACCATCATGTGACATTTTTCATTTCTCAAACAAAATCTAGTATTAATACATTGTTCCAATACTTTTTATAGTGTTTCCAGTGCTTGATCAAAACCATCTCCATATGCGGTAAAGTTGTTCATGTAAATTTCGAGTCCTTCATTTATTAAATCAGAAAAAATGCTAAGTATGGCTCTTTGAAATGTTGTTGGGGCATTGCATAATCCAAATGGTAATACCCTATAGGCAAATGTACCCCATGGGCAGGTAAAGATTGTTTTATCCTGGTCTTCGGGGGCTATCTGGATTTGGTTGTAACCACTGAACCCATCAAGGAAGGAAAATAACCACTTTCTTGCTAATGTATCAAGGACTTAGTCAATAAAAGGGAGGGGGAAGTGGTATTTCTGTGTTGCTTTATTCAATTCTCTGTAATCCACACAGATTCTCCACTTCCCATTCTTTTTAGGAACACATATTAAAGGAGAGACCTATTTTCTGTTTGAGATAGGATAAATTAAGTTTACATCAAGCAGCTTTTGCAACTCATCTTTTACAATGTATTTTAGATGTGGGTTTAGCCTCTGCTGAGGCTTCTAAAAAGGTCGAGCCTCCTTTTTAGTATAAATGTGATGTGTGCATAGCTGAGGATCTATACCCTTCATTTCTGGGTAGTCCCAAGCAAATTCTCCCTGATATTTCTGTAAAACCTTGATGAGCTTATTCTTTTGGTTACTATCCAGACTACCATTGATATTTAAAACCTTAATGGCTCAATTTTGATTGGCATGTTGTTGTGAACAATAGTCGTGGGTATGTGCTGATTATCAATGTCTACCAAGGGGTCTTCTTGTGCTTCATCATTAATAACTACTTTTAGCATTTGGCATTTTAGGCTTCCAGACACAGATGGTTGATTCATGAAGTTGTTGATTACATCATCTTCAGTTTTATCTTTGAATTCAAGGGTTTCAACTATTGTCAGTGGTGAACGGATGTTTTGTTCCCAGTATGTATGTGGATGCCTGTGAATATTTACAGTCGGTAGACTTGGTTTGGTAGGTAGGTAAATGAAAATATTTTTTATGGCATCACCTCTAGCAATGGTCATGGTGCCTGTCCGGCAGCCTATGTAAGCATCAGCTATTGCTAACCAAGGTCGACCCAATATCAGGGGGTGTCCATCCATCCTACTTTTTGGGTTAATAACTAAAACATCATTCGGATACTCCCATGAGTCCACAAGAACCAGGATGTCTTGTAATATTCCTTCTGGTTTGATAACAAATCCGTCAGCAAGTTCCAACAAGGTAGACGTGGGTTCTAACACTGTTATGCCTAACTTATCGTAGGTTTTTATAGTTAAGATGTTGATGGTTGCCCCTAAGTCAACCAATGTGTTTGGAAAGGAGTGGTTAGATATTTGTACAGTTACTATGGGGTTCCCTGGATCCTCATATTTTACGGGTGTTTCTTTACCCAATAGTAAGTCTGACAGTGTCCCCACCACATGAATAGTGAGTATTGGTTTTGCTTTCCTCATCTGTTTCTTTTCGCACAGCTCTTCAATTGTCTTGGCATAGATAGGAATGTCTTGTATAGGCTGTATAAGAGGAATTTTAATGCAAAGATTTTTTAATTTCCCCAAGAGATCAAAATCTGAAGAGACTATTGGATTAGGAAATGTTAATCTTTTAGGGAATGAAGCACAGAGAATAATAAGGTTTTCAGGATTCCTTTGGCCAACTCTATCCCTCCCATGCTTTACCTCTATTTCAGTCACTGTTGTTTGTCTAGGTGTTGCCAGAATTTCAGATTTAAGTTTTGGTAGGGTCATATCTTCTTTTGGTGAAATAACACGTGTTGATCTGAGCTTAAGTTAATTGCATTACTTCTGTTCAGTTTCAGTGTTTGGGTTTTCGACAGTATGAATTAGCTGAACTGGCCTGTTGTTGGGATTAGGATTGGGTTGAGTCAGCAATTGAGGATGCATGATAGGCTGAGGATTGTGTTGGACTGGGTATGGAGCTAGTAATGTATGTTGATTCTGAACCCGTGTCCCCAACGATAGATTGGCATTTCCTAGAGGTCGCTGCGAGTTTTGAGACCAATTTGTGGTCTGCGAAGGGGAGGCAGACCATTGGGACTGGTAGGGATTATTTTTTGAGTAAGGTGGAGAATAAGGAAAACTTGGAAAATTATTACCTGAAGAGGGTTGTGTTAGCCAAGGAGCTATAGGGAATGATTGAGATGTCCAAGTACAAAAAGGTGATTGGTTTTTCCAAGCTGTTGTAGGGTTTTGATGGTTAAATTGCGGAGAAGAAAAGAACTAAGGTAGGTCTTGTGGCATACCTGGTCGTGCTTGCCACTGTCGACGTTGGTTCATTAGATTGACTGGTTCTATTTCTTCTTCTGTTTTTTTAAAAACTGCTTTCAGCCCCGGAATTTAAGTGCAATGGTTAGTGGCATGGTCATTAGCACAAATAGCGCATGTCTGGACCATGTTCAATGGACCTTATTGTTGACTGTGCTTCTTCTGACAGCATGGGAAAAAGACAACCAAGGTTTGTTCTGCTATAGCTTGCTTCTGTTTGGCTTGTAGGACATCTATATGCGTTTTCAGGGTGCCCAAGATATCGGTTTTAAAATATTCTAAAGGATTACAAAATTCTTCTCCGGTCACATTGCCACCAGACTGTTTAGGATTCCTTGTAACTGAGTCGCACCCGGTTGGCCTACTTCGCGTACTACCCCGAGAACACCTAATACATAGTGAAATAATGTCATCATATCCTTCTTGATAGATTCACCCTTTTCTCATTATATTAAGTGTTTCAACCCATTATTCTTTCATTCCCTTAATCATTGTCGCTTTTAAGATATCTTTAGACAATGTAGTATATGGAGACCTTTGCAAGTTATATTGAAATCTTTCAACGTTATATTCTTCTAATGTCTCACTATCCTTGGAAGACATATTGAATATTTAATCTTTTAATTCTCGAGTCCGAAAATGGTCTTGATATTTATTAAGAAAACAATTTTTCATCATATCCCAACTATTAATGGTTCCTCCACCGAGTCCCATAAACTAACGTAATGATGTTCCCTTCAAAGTATAGGGGAATAATTTTAGTTGCTGAGGGTCAGTGGTGTAGTCATATCCCCTACATAAGACATCAAATTCAAATAAGAATCCAACTAGATCTTCCGAGGTCAACCCATGGAAGGTGGGGATGTTTTGTAATGGAATGGATTTCATACGGGCATTTATAGTCGGATCAACAATGGGATACTCCAATGTTGATGTCTGCCTCTAGTTTTGGTTGTTTTCCATTTGATCATAGATATGCCAATAATATTCGGGGATTTCTTGTTTTTGAGGAATAATCTCAGTAGAACTAGGGAGTGGATGCGGAGGAAACCTTACAACACTTCCCCAATATGGGATGTCGGCTACCTCTTTTTCAACCACTCTTTCAATGGATCCAGGCTTTGGAGTTTCTAATTTTACTTCACTGCTGGTTTCTCCCTCTACTTCTTGCAAATTACAAGACCGTCCCTCCCTTATAGGGTTAGGACTTATGTGATCAGTAGTCTGAAGGCTTTTTTTAGACCCTTTTGTTTCACTCTAAATCTCGACGTGGGCTGCAGATGGTGAGGTTGCTTCCTAAGGCAGTGTAGTAGGACTCTAAGTAGGAATGGTTCTAGGTCATATGGATACTTGGGGTTCAACCTTCTTAATTATTTCGTCTATATATGTTGTTTTTCCAAGGATCACCGGTCCTTTGGGTTTTGTGGATTTAAGTGGGGGATTTTGAACTGTTTCTATCTTTCTCTTCCTAGTCATAAAACAAGAGCATCTATCCTACTAACCTTTGCATAATTGCTAAAAAGCAGGCTGGAAAGAATAACATAGTTACCGATGAAATAGGTAACCTGACCTCAAAACGGGAACTCTAGCCCAAAAACTCTCAAAAAACATGAAAAAACACCCCCAAAAAAAAAAAGTGTGTCTTCCAGAACGCACTTGTTTTTTTTTTAAGGTCAAATTTCAACATTTTCTAAAATTATGCTAAAAACAAAATTGTTTGTTGAAAAAAGGATTGAAAAAACACCCCCCCAAAAAAAGTGTGTCTTCCATAACGCACTTCGTTTTTTTTTAAGGTCAAATTTCAACATTTTATAAAATTATGGTAAAAACAAAATTGTTTCTTGGAAAAAAGATTGAAAAAACACCCTCAAAACGAAATTAGTTGATGCTGGAATAACCAAAAAAAAATTTGTGTCATACTTTTGGCATTTTTAAAAATAGAAGTAACATTTTTTAATTTTTAAAATTCAAACATTAAAAAAAAACCTAAAATTTAAGAAAATAAATAAATTTAAAAAATAAAAACATTTAAAAGCTTAAAATTTAAAAATATATGAAGATAAAAAAAATTAAAATAAAAACAAAGTAAAAATTTTAATTCAATCATTAAAAAAAACCTAAAATTCAAGGAATTTTTTTTTTAAAAATAAACCAAAAAAAAATTAAGATTAAAATTTCAAAAAATATAGAAATTAAAAAATAAAAATAAAAACAAAATAAAAATATTAAATTAAAAAAAAAAACAAGTTAAAAAAAAAGGAAAATATAAAAAATAAAATATAGAAATTAAATTTAAAAAGAAAAAGAAAATGCTTATTAAATTTAAAAAAAGAAAGAAAAAATTTAAAACAAATAATTAAATTTAAAGAAATATATTAAATTTTAATAAATTTAAAAATTCAAAATTAAAAAAAAAACACTATTCAAATTATAAAGAAAAAAAAAGAAAAATTAATTAAAAATAAAAAATAAAAATAAAATACAATGAAAATATTAAATTTAAAACAAAATATATTAAAAAAACAAATAAACTATAAAAAATAAATTAAATTTAAATTATAAAAATTAAAATATATATATGAACTTAAATTAAAATAGGTATATACATCAAATTTTATTAAATTAATAAAAAAGGTTAATATTAAAATAACAAATTAAATTTAAAAACAAAAATATTAAATTTTAATAAATAAATGAATAAACAAATAAATTTTGAAAGAAAAAATAAATTTTAAATATAAAAGAAAAGAAAAAAAATATTATTAAATGAAAAACTTTAAAAACTTTAAAAATCAATTAAAAATGGAAAATTGAAAAAAAAGAAAAAAAATATTAAATAAAAAAAAATTAAAAAAAAAAAAATTAAGTTTCATTAAAAAAAAAATCTAATTTTAAATAAACAATTTTAATTGAAATAAAAAAATATAAAAAATTTATGTAATTAACAAAAAAATAAAAATAAAAAAGTAAAACATTTAAAAAAAATATTAAATCCAAATAAATTAAAAAAATATATATATAATTTATTGAATTTTATAAAATTATATTAAAAAACTAAACGTAAAATATATAAAATTATCAAATTAAAAAAAAAAAAAATCAATTAAATAAAAAAAATGGCAAAATTTAATAAAAATTATTAACCAAAAAAAAAAAAAAAAATTTAAAACAAAAAAATAATAAAATTAAAAGAAAATAAAACAAAATGAAATTTATTTTAAATAATTTAAAAAAAATAATATTTAAAAAAAAAAAAAAAAATTAAAAAAATCAATTAAAAAAAAAACAAATTAAAAAAAAATAATTAAAAAAAAAAAAAATTTAAAAAAAAAATGTGGTGGTGGTTGTTACGGGGCGGCCCACATTTTTTTTTTTAATTTTTTTTTTTAATTAATTTTTTTTAATTTGTTTTTTTTTAAATTGATTTTTTTATTTTTTTTTTTTAAATTTCAAAAAATAATTTTTTTTTTCAAAAAATTAATTTTTTTTTTTTAATTTAATATTTTTATTTAAAATAAAATTCCTTTTTTTTTTTTAAATTAATATATATATATACAACTATTTTTTATTTGATTTTATTTTTATTTATTTATTTTTTTTAATTTTTAATATTTTTATTTTTATTTATTTATTTTTTTTAATTTTTAATATTTTTTTTTTAATTTGATTTTTTTTTTTTAAATTTGAATTTCAAAATATCTAAAATTATTTTTTTAATTCAATTTTTTTATTTTAAATTCAATTTGTTTAATTTCTTTTATATTTAATATTATAGAATAATTATTTTTTTAAATTTAAAATTTAAAAATTATTTATTAAAATTTAAAAATTTTAATTTAATTTAATTGTTTTTCTTAATTTTTTCGTTTATTTAGTTTTTCATTTTAAAAATCTATAAATGGTTTCATTAAAAAAAAAAAAAAAAACACTAAATTTATGTATATTTGTCTTTTAATTATTTGCACTAGTTTTTTTTCATTTTTCTTGTTTTTTAATGATAGGTTTTTTTTTTTTTTTTTAATTTTTTTTTTCTTTATCTTTTTCAATTTTAATTGGTTTTTTTTTTAATTTGTTTTTTTTGTAAATTTTAAAATTTGTATTTTTTTCCTTATTATTATTATTTTTTTTAATTTAAATTTTTAAATTTAATTTCTTTTTTTTTTAATTTCTTTTTTTCTAAATTTTAATTTTGTAATTTTAATTTTTTTTAATTTTTTTTTAAAATATATATATATATTTTAATATATTGTTTTTTTTAATAAGTTAGAAAAAAATGTTTTTGATTTTTTTTTTTAATTTTTTGGTCAATTTTTGTTTTTTTTCTTTAAATTATGTGTTTTTTTTCTTCAAATTTTGTTATTTCCTTTGATATAATTTTCAAATATTTTTGTTTTTTTTAATTTATTTTTGTTTAAATTTTTTTATTTTTATTAGCTATTTTTGTTTTTTTTACATTTTTATTGGTTTTTTTTATTGTTTTTATATATTTTTTTTAATCTAAGTTTTGTGTTTTATTACCAACATGAAAATCACCACTCTTAAAAAAAAAGGTTGATGCAGCATCAATACGTTTCAAAATTAGCATGAAAATCACTGCTCTAAAAAAAAAAAGGTTGATGCAATATCAATACGTTTCAAAATTAGCATGAAAATCACTGCTCTAAAAAAAAAAGGTTGATGCAGCATCAATACGTTTCAAAATTAGCATGAAAATCACCGCTCTAAAAAAAAAAAAAATAAAAAAAATTGATGCTGCATCAATACATTTCAAAATTAGCATGAAAATCACTAACATTTTAAAACAAATATTCATACTTCATAAATAAAAATTTTAGAGTGTCAAAAATGTGCACCAAAAAAAAAATGGTGATTCTGCATCACCACTTTTCAAAATCGGGTGCTTTTTATGCTACAAAAAAAAAGTAGGTAACATTGCGGTTACCTATTTCATCGGTAACATTGTTGAATGTGTTTTTCTTGCTGGTACGTAGGTTCTTATCTCTTGTTTCCAATACCCAATTCTTTCACAGCAAAAGGAAAAAGAAATAAATGACATCACTCTTAAACACTCTCCCCGACAACAATGCCAAAATGTTGGGTCATTAAGGTGACTATTTAAAGGTAACCTCGATGCTTTTCATTTAACTATCAACCCGAAGCGAGTCTTGTTATTTCAAGAGTGTAAGCACAGTATATGCAAGTGACATCGAAGAACAAGTAATCTAAATGATTATAAGGAAGTCTATCTATTTCTCGAAGTTCAATCAAATCAAATTGCAAGTGACTTATAGAACGCTTTTGACTATTCAAGGGACATAACTTTGTTCTAAGCCTATGTAGAAGTAACTACTCAAGGTTGGAAAAAATAAACTACAATTGAATAATGTGATTTGATGAATTGAACATCAACCGTAATGAATTGAACAACAATCAATTATTCTAATTTTGCAATGGAATTCTCTTTTAATCAACCAATGACACTTTCTGAATTAAACAGTAACCAATGAACATAATGATAAATAAATATCCAATCTTAACTATATGCAGAATTGAAAAGTAGTCGTGCTAAAACTAATCCAACAAGTATAAAAGCATTGAACAATTATGAAAGCATTAAACAATTATGAAAGCACTGATTTTATGCAAGAAGGAATGAATGGTAAACTAGCCTAATGAAAGAGGAAGATTTAGCATCCTACGTTCACAATCAACCAATTAAACGATATCTTATGAAACACAATAGATAATAGAAGTTTTCTGGTTTAATCAAGAATGGATGCGATTAAACCAGAAAACTTCTCTACATAAAATACTCATCGCAGAAGCCTCAAATCTATAACACAATAGATAACTCAAAATGCAATTTCCGTAAATAAACGTATAACACAGAAGTAGCATAGAAGCTCCCAGGGCTAGGCTCAAAGCCACCAAAAGTCTACTGCTAAGGAATACTTAGAGATTGTCTATTCCAAATATGCCAGGTTCTTTATTAAGCCGCAGAGTAATACATTAATACAACATTACGATTTTTGTCTCGATACGTCTATTACAGAGAATATATATATATATATATATATATATATATATATATATATATATATATATATATATATATATATATATATATATATATATATATTCTATCTTGTTCATCTTCAACATTTTAAAGGCGAATTCAAAAGTAGTAATGGATCCTTTCCATACGGGACCCTACTTCTTCGTGACTTTCGTTTGAGTACTCCAAGCGTGGATGTGCCTCTCCATCTTCCGTTGATCCGTAGGAGCCATTATGATCCCGTTTTCCTTCCTTGTCAGTTGACTTTTGGTCACCCGCAGTTTAGCTGCTTTGCTTCCCTATCAATAAATATATGAAAAGTCAGTTCTTATGTTATTAAACACTCCTTTTATCATTACTTCATTATGCCTTGGATTTACATTATTTTCCTTTACTTTATTTCTAAGATGAGGGGAAAATACATAAAAGTACATAACAAATCGTGGTAAAGATGCGGTCAAACGTACCTTCTTCTTGGCCCAACACCAAGGAGAACCCATGTTGCATACTTTCAATGGACCCAACTACATGAAAAATGTGATTGCAATCACGTTTTTCATGTATTTCTCATTGTTATGTAGTTGGGTCCATTAAAATTATGCAACATGGGTGCTCCTTGGATGAGGAATCAAATTCTCACATTTTTCATGTATTTCTCATTTTTCATGTAGTAAGGTCCATCAAAAGTTTTCAACATGGGTACTACATGGATTAGGAATTAATTCTTGCATATAATGAGTACTCCTGCCCAAAAGTTGAGTAAAAGGTTAGGGAGATAAGTTGAAAATACAAGTTCAATTTTTTTATTTTATTTTTTCATTATTTTTTAATATTTTTACTTTTTTACCCCAAAAATGTTGAATCACCCCCATGATTGACATCACCCCCATTTCCAAGGAGACCCATTCTAGAAAAAATTGATTAGGGTTACTTTTTCACACACTTTACTTCTCACAACAACTTTTTCTAGGGTTTTCGTCACTATCCCTCGATTAAATCACCAGAACCCTAATTTAGATATCAATAATTTATTTCAGTCATAGCGAAAGAATTATTACATGTAGGGTTTCATTATCATGCCCTATAAACTTATATCAATCTCTACTATGGTTTTATCATAAACCTAGACACAAACATCAAAATTTTAATAATAGATGTACAAAAGCTTGACCGAGGTAGGGTTTCTATCAAACGAAAGTATATTCATCTAGGGTTTCATTCCTAGCATTTTACATTTACTATTGCAAGAGTTTTTTCATAAACCCTAATTCATCAAACACTAAAAAATCTAGGGTTTTCATCATATATTCTCCACATCAATAACAAACCCTAAAAGGCTAGGGTTTTATAGTGAATCCTAAAGGTCAGGGTTTTAAAAAAGTGAAAAAAAGATAGAGTATCGAAAGGGTTTATTTAATTCAAATAGTAATCACCCTAAAATAAGAATCGTGATGATTCAAAACAATAGACATGGGAGAGTTAGTAATATAAAGAAAATGTGAAAATTGTTGTACCTTTTAATATGAAGAAGATTACAAATCATATGGTCTCAAAGATACCTTGAGTTTTCTTCTTTTATCAAACATTTTACGGGTTTCTTTATTGAAGGGTTTCCTCTTATTGTTACAACATCTTCATGGTCCATTTACATATGAGTCATCTTTTATTAGAGTGTAGAAGGATCCAAAATAATTTATCAGGTCTTTCTTATTTTTCTTCCTTTAAAATATACCTGCAATATTCATTAACAAGCACAACCAAAATATACAAGTACAATAGTGTGATGATTATCTAGAGCATTACCCTTTTAGAGAATTAATTGCTAGGGATTCTAAGTACAAGCCTCAACTAGCTCTAAAGATAAATATGTCAAAACCTAGACATCATTCAATTTTATTTTTGCAAAGAATTGTTATATACGTAAAAAACCAAGATATCATGAACAAGAGAATTAGGATTTGGGTTTCCATATGTTCTATATAGGATCTATGATCCTTAGACATTAAAAATCCTCAAAACAATAAGAATTTAAAAGCCGTAGAACCATGTTGGAAACTAAACCCTAAAATATTTTGTAATAGAAGCTATACATACCTTTGTGTGTAGTGGCATAGGAAAATTTTGCCATAGTTTTTGCCTTAATTTCTCTTCAAATGGCTAGGTCTACAATAACTTCAAGAGATTAAACACAACTAAAATACTTGCAATGCAGCAATATTGATGCAACAATAATTTTCCACGATGAGATAAAGATTAATCCAATAACTAGATAACAGTTAGACTACTGATTTAAACAGTGCTTCAATGGAGAACATTAAGTTCAACAATTAGTGGAAAACATCCACAACTAAAAATTGATCAATTGAATACTTATAATTCATTCACTACTCATATGCCAAACTTCTATGATATTATAGTGTCCAAATTAATGTTTCTTTGTGGGACCTATGCCCCTCGATTGCACTGTAGTCAATCCAAGTCTTGACATTGAGACAGAATTCTCGGTCACCTAAGGTACCTCACGATGCTAGATCAATTGTGTAATTTCACACATAGGAATTTACGGTCCCCAGAATGTCTGTCCACCTAACCACTAGTTTATTTGAGCTACGAAAGGTACTTAACGGTTTTTGTTTCCATAGCTCCCCTACGATGAGATTCCACAGACATGCTAATTGATTTCTTCTTCTGCTTCAATTCTTTAACACTCGGAATGGTGGCCCGGGTTACGATTCTATAGCTATGAACTAATACAATCTTAAATTTATGAATTCACTGACAAATGGAATGTTTCTATGTCCTAGGTGTCTTCTGGAAGTGATTATGTAATGCATAATTTCATTTTGATGCAGGTCATAAGAGGTTACACTTCTTTAATTACTTCACTATTCTGCTTTTATTTTGAATAAAAAAACCAGGATTATGATGCCTAACTGAGAACCCTTACGTCCAAATAGAAAATATCTTTCGTTGTCTTAAAGAGACTCCTGTAACAAATAACTTACTCAAGAATCTACCACCTCACATAGGACTTTGCTACACAGAGAGAAAGATACAAATGGTCAACTAGGGTGGGATATTTCACCACCAAAATTGACAAGGAGATGGGTCTTAAAACCCAGAGAGCCAATTCTCAAGAAACCAATAAGATGATCTACCATGATTATTCCAAATGAATTTAATCCCTCCGATAATATCATCTACCATGATTATTCCAAATGAATTTAATCCCTCCTATATTTATAGGTTTCCTAGAGAGATCTCTCCTACTTAAATGATTCAGTGAATTTTACTTCAAACCGGGTTTCTTTTCCCAACCTTTCCAAGAATTGGAAATTTTGGGAGTTTCCCTTTTAATGAGTATTGTAGCCTATGGGGGTTTATATGCTATTTTATCCCTTAGGCCAATTAATCCTTTACTTCAACATATTTCGAGAGAACATATATCAACTTTGTTTACTTTAGTGAAATCTAAGTAGGTTTTAACTCGTGGAAATTTTTTTATTTTTTATTTTTATTTTTATTTTCTGTCAAATGATCATTCTCATCCAAATAACGGAAGGCACCCTATCCATCCAAGGGTAATAAATAATTGTCCTGTATGCTAAGAGATTTTGTATGCCCTCTTCCCTAAATATTCTGTAGAAGTTCCAAGGTAGAAACTCGAAATTTATTGGGTAGTGAAATATCTTCAGAAAATGTACTCAACTTTGACGAAGATGCATGTATTTTACTTTGTAAATTTATAAAATCTTGTTGTGTTGGCTGAGGGACATTTAATTTATCTTCACCATAAGAAATATAAGAAAGTGAAATCAACAGATTGCATAAATATCTGGTACTAAGATTGTTTATTTCAACTGCTATATCATTGGAAACCTGGGAATCTATCTCACAAAGGATGGAATCAATAAGAAATATGTACGAATCTAGTATATCTTTAAAGCTATCAACATCTTTACCTCTAATAGTTGTCAATTTTATCTCATATTTATCCATTGTTTTCTGATGAACCATATGATCAACAAATTTTAATGTGTCTAGTATTTGACATACTACTTTCTCTTCCATGAAATAAAATTTGAGCAATATCTCTAATGGAACAACCTGTAGTAATAATTCTTGTAAAACATTTCGGAAGTTCATTTTTAAAACTAATCATATTTTTTGTACTACCAACACTCGATGTACATTTTGGCCTAAGACTTTATTTTATATGCATGTAGTGGGCTGCCAACAGTTTATTTTGGAAGCTAATTCATTGCTCACTAGAAGCATCCAGTGTAGTGTACATGGTGAAGGAATGCACCTTCAAAACCTACCTCGAATGCTCCAAAAGCTCATTCCAATGCATTGAAATTTCCGCTTCAATTTCCTCATATGTACACAATTGTGAGATAAGAAGAGAACTTAAATATCAGACAAGAACCTATGATCTCGACTCCATATGTGTTTGCTAATATTAATCCATTTAATAGAACACACGTTTTCTCCACTTTGATAGACTCAGCCAAAGAAAACACTACCCTTTGTATGTATCCAGTATCTCCAGACAAAAATCTACGTGTTTCCACCTCTGTCCCCTCAATTTAGTGTTGACTTGAATTATTGTCAACACATTAAACATTCAACTAAGTAATTTATGTAGGCTTGTTAAGTCCCTGACCTGCATGTGACTTTTTTCATAATATAACCTCTTATTTGTTAAATTGAATAACATTCTCTAAATCTAGAAGTCTCCTATTAGTTTCCCCAAAAAACTTCACAGAACCATAACCTCTTCTACCAAAAACAAATTATTTGACTCTACGGAAATAAACTCACTCAAAACTCTCTTTAGTAGCCAATTCATGTATCTTTGGTTTGGTGTAGTGTATATTTTAGGCATAAGGGCTTCAATTTCTGCACCATACTCATATGCTATTGCGCCTTCTCTAGCTCTATGGCCAGAAATTGAGATATAACTATTTCCTCTATGATTATGCTCCTCACGAAGACCATTCTTCCCTGAAGTGGATTTTGCGTTGGCATTAACTGGATTTGATGACAATGAGTTATTTTGAAGGGTTTTATCCTCACCATCGCATGGCCAGTCATCAACATTGTCTTGAGGCTCTTGTGTAAATTCCTTCTCAAATGATGATGCCCCAATTTTACCATTTGTTTTCCTTCCATTATCATTGATAGTTGTATATGTTTCCTTCATATTTTTTGTTGGTTTGCATGCAGCAGATGGATATTGGTCAGGTTGCTGAATAAAAATTTCCCTTCAGTTTTCTCTTGGAATGAACATGGCATCTGCCTTTCGAGGGCTAGGCGCTTCTTCATTATCTATAAAAAATGATACCTTAGACTATCGTTCTTAGGATTGTATCCAAGAAAATTTATGTGGATCCTTGACCTTTGAGTGACATGACTTCCAGTCAATATAGATTTTTTCCTTACTTGAACAATTTATTTATTAACAGGAAAACTAGATATTCCATATTAAACATAATGATAAGATCCCCAACTTCAATAGATAAACATATAAGGCATTGCAGGAAGAGTTCCAAATGGATTTTTCATAGGTTTTGGTGTAGTAAAGATTATATTCTAGTGAGGGGGTTGCCCAAAGGTGCATTAGCCAAAAGCTGGTGTCTCATGAGGTTCCAAAATTTCTCCATATCCAATGCATTTAGATTCTTTTACATTATAATGCTGAGTTGAAAATGAGACAACACATGAAGAATCTACTAAAATAGCAAGAGATCCATCTTCATAAATTTTTAGGGAAGACATAAATGTCTCACAATTTTCCAATCATTTATTTCTCCCCTATCTACTACCCTAGATGTATATATATTATTTCTTATAGTATTATCTGAAATGGAAAAGTCATATTCAATCATTAACCTATCACCTTACCTCCCACCTAATAACCTATCACATTTTTATATTTTCTTAACTCATTAAAGCTCGAGCATCAAACCCATTGACACACTTCATTATTCTTTCAGATGGGTAGTGGCCCATTTCCTCTGTTGGAAGTGCTTATAGAAACACACCAGAAGGGGATGCACTGCATAGTACATACTTCCTTTGGTTTGTATTCCAAGTTTGACAACTATATTGGTTAATATTCTAGGTATGAAAAAGAAGTTTGTTTACAAATTTCAATTAAGTTTTTTCTAGCCTTTTATGCAATGGTTTGTTGGATTTTTACAACATTTTTATTATTGTTGCTAGAGCATCAAACGCATTGAGACCATCCACAATTTTGTCTTATGGGAATTGGTCCATTCCATACATGGATCTAGTACTTCTGATGATCTCTAATATCATTTGAACCCGTTAATTTTTTTTAATCCTAACCTTAGGGACTACAGGATGCTATAAATCAAGGCTTCCTTTTTTTCTTTGATTATATGTTGTGATTACTAGGAATTGATGTAGAATAGCGATGACATTATGTTGATGGTCGCTAAAAAAATGTCTTCCTTAGCTACAACTGATTGTATTTTGATGAGTCATCAATATTTAATTTTATCCATTTTTCAGGAGAATTATTACAAAAATGCTAGCCATTAAGTGACCTAAGTCTCATTCAATAGTTATTGTCTTTGCTTTAAATATTCAATTCTGTACATCTCTATCTGATGCTTTTCCCTACACCCTTATTTCAAAAAAAGTGTCATCATTCTCACACCCATGAAACTTGGTTGGTTAGTTTGAAATACTTATGGGTTAGTTTGAAATACTTGTAGATAAAGGAACCTACAGTTATGTCAAGAATAATATGTATATATATTGATGTTTTGGATTTGATATAAATAAAATGGAAAAGCTCCATGTGTAGTCATATAATCAGCCAAATTAAATAAGACTTCCACACTAATTTTGTAACACCCCTAGTTTTATGCTTCCTTCAAGCTAGACATTGAAATTTAATCCACAGGGGAGTCGACCCCAATGGATAAGTATTTTGTGTATGTAATTAAGTATTTAATTATGGAAATTAAATAAAGTAATTTTGTGCAGATTGACCAAATGAGAATCATGAGATCAATTGCCAAATCCATGAGGATGGAAAGAGGCAAATACTTTCCCCAGAAATATTTCAAAAATCCTTGAAAGAATTTATTTCCAAATTAGATTTTTGAGGAAAAATCTAGTTTTTCCCCAATGAGGTGGAGAGTAGTTGGGAAGAGGTAAAAAGCTGAGAAAAGCAGAAAGTAGCTTTAAAATTCCCTAAATAAGGGAAGCCTAGGCAAACAGGAAGAAAAGCATCCCGAAATTCTGGACGCAGAATTAGAAATAGGCTTTGGGGAGCAAAAGCTTAAATAAGCTACTCCTGAACAGATTAGAGGTTGGTCTGTTCTGGAGGTGATCTCAGCTCGGGGTGAGTTTGGAGATAGAGGGACTCTAAGGTTGGGAGGACTGGTCAATTACAGAAGTGGTACGCCCATAGTGTTGACGAATGAATGAATTACTTGCAATGTTTTTCTTGTGTTCCATACATTTACAAAATTGTTAGAAGAATTAAATCCTCTCAGTTCTGTGTAGTTGTAGGAACAAGAATTATGAGGAAAATCAGCCAGAAGCTCTAAACCAGTGACTGGTTTAATTCTAGAGATTTATATTACCTTCATAATTCATAGGTGTGTAACTTTAATCTACTTCTGTTAAAACTAAGATGAAATTAGCAAGAACTAGAAAAGATGTTGATTTCAGATCTGTAGATCGTTGAAGTAACAGTGCATGTATGTCTATAGATTTACCCTCTACAATAAGAAAAGCACGGAGGGATGAGCACAGTTATTAGAGTTAGACATATTCAGATATCAAAAAGTGGGGTAATGATGGTTTAATAAACCTGTAGATAATTCTGGTATGAGAGCTAAACCTAAACTGCTGCAGGAATGACATCCTTTACTGGTGAAATGTCCAAACTGAATACTCTATTGGAAAATAAATATAAGGAAACTCATATGAAGTGCATGCAAAACTTTATAAGCTGTGAAGGATAACAAATATTTCACCTACCAGATCTACATAAAATGTTGGTTAGAGGTGTTAGCTAGAAAACTATATATACTGAACTTATAAAAATATAGATATAATTTCCAGAGGTTATTATTGTTGACACAAGTAAATCATACATGGAAAATTTAAATCAAGGAATAGAAGAAGAATTATATTGCTCATATATAATACATGTTCATATAGACTAGTGTGAAATGAAGACACAATATCAGAATCATCGTATTCATTTAGACTAAACTTTGTAGTAAATATATTTATACATACTTATATATTTCTAATGTGAGGGAATAAAGTAAATATATATCAGTAAACTTATTATTTCCATCAATTAAATTTAAGCAGACAATTACTGTAGAAATAAACTTAACATGAGTAATAACATGAAATAGCAACCTGGAAACCATAAAAATATATTATTAATCTGTCATTGAGAACAGAGAGGGATTAAAGATAAATGAATATACTAATTTCTGAACCAAACTAATGAACTAGGCTATCGTGTTTCATAATAACACTACAGAAAATGTTTATCCCGGGAATTAAATCACCCGGATTAACTTGTTAACAGTCCCAGTATCTGACAAAATTTATTACTACAGTAGTAATTTTTAGGACAATGAAACTTGAATTGTCAGAACAGATTATGTATAATAACAACGAGAGAGTCTGGTCACACTCCGAATAAGACGTTGTTGATACCGACCTGAAAGTTCAAGATCGAACGAAGTCAAGTTCGAGTGAAATACAAATTCACCAAATACCAGTGAAGAAAACTCTTGACGAGATTCGAATTTACCTGAACCAAAATGAGGGCAACGTGAGGATAGTGATAACGAGACGATGTGAATGTCCCATAGAAAATAAAATACTAGAACCAGGCATAAAAACAAGGGTTACCTCTAAGATTAAAACCCTTTGCCTCCAAAATGACCTGCAAAAGGAATATTGAAATAGTGTTAAAAATTCAAAGACCAAGACAATCACCTGGAATGAAAACGCACATGGTAAAATGTTACAAATGAACCGATTGCTTACCTAGGGTAGCGATGCTCGCCGGAAGGGAGACGCTTAGAGCCAGAGTAAATCGGCTCGAGTAAGATGAGTATGGCCATAGAAGACCATGAGGAATAAATTCCTACCAGACAGTGATTAAGTATTAGCACCAGAATTTAGCAAAGGGATGCTAAACGAAATGCTTCAGAATTTATCATAGGGACGCTAAATGAAATGCAAGAAGTGATGTTGGAATAAAAAAATCAAGAGCAATAGAGTAGAGAAATTTCAACGAGAGATTGGTTCATATTTGACTGAGACAGTTTCCCAAAATTAAACGAAGATATGTGGAAATTGTTTTTATTGAACAACTGCTCTCACACCCTAAATCGAGCGTATATATACTGGCAAGGAAAACGTGTAAGGGTATCGTGCACAGAGAGAAAATCCACATACTCAAGCCAGTGAAATGCTCAAATTTACATACCTGAATGATCACGAAATGAAGAAATAGTTGCGCCCAGAAGCCTGGGAGAGAACGACGCTTTATTTCTCCAAACGAGTAGAGTCTCGATACCAGGAGTCAGTCAGGAGGAGTGAAGGGCGAAAGAACAATCCCTTTGACAACACAGAACTAAATACGGTTTTCTCAAAACAAAACCAAAAAAACCCTAAGCCATCTCCATCGTCCAAGTGTCCTTGGATCTATGGTATACACGCGGATCGAGTGGGGAAATCGAAATTCATTACATAGCCGTCCAAAACATAAATGTAAATCCATTGAAAGTGATCCCACAGTACTCAAAATCGTATCACATGACCGACGTTACTAAATGAGCAGACATACGTTGCATAATATAAAAATGTAAACACATAAACCCTTGCGTGTAAACGTGACCCAAAGCGTGTCCAGAGATAACAAAAATTTAAAAATCAATAGAGTGCCATCAAACCAAGTTGATGTGGAGATGTCAACGAGGTTACCAATGCCAAACACATTAATCCAACTTTGCCAACAAAACACAACCAGTACAATGACCTTAATGTCGACTATCTCCACAGAAAATTCGCCACAGTTGGAGGTAGGTGAAATATCCATGGTGCTGTGGGTACGATAATCACACATTGAAAACAGTGGCCACAAGGCTGTAATGAATTCATATAAATGACATACGATTTAAATAGAAATAGATCGTTCAGAACCATGGATAACTCGAATTCAAGACATAGTGTTATAACTCTTGGAAGAGTACGAGGAGATAAACATAAATGAATAACATATCCACCATATAATCCATAAGGGTATGACATCGAAATCCAAAGGGTAGGTATGGTGAACTCTATGAGGGTTGTATGTAAAAGTTTAATGCACAGATAGAAATTTTTATGAATGAAGGTAACCATATAAATTATGTGTGAATAGTATATATATATATATATATATATATATATATATATATATATAACATAAGCGACAAAAACTTATGGGAAGAGAAAAATAAAACTATGATGGTCAACCCATTTATACATATATGAATAATAGGAGGAATAGGAAAACCCTGTGCAATAGAGTTTCATAATTGATGAAATTCGAAGGTAGATCTGAATAGTTGTGGCCAATAGAAGGACAGAATTAAACTATCAATAGAAAAAAAAAATTTGGGGTGGAAAAGAAGAGACGTTACAAATGGTATCAGAGCTCATGTTAGATAAAACTGGGCTGTCATTGTTGTGCTCACTGTATAAATTATTTCTTGTTGGAATTTTTTTTTTTTTTACTGATATGTGTTTTTTAGTGTACAATGGTGCTAAAACAAAAAAGTCAAATGGCTGGAGGTGATGAAATTTATGTTGATCTACGTGATGAAGATAATACACCAGATCCCAACGCTCTAGTGATGGCTATGTTGCACAGTTTGCAACGAGAGATGGTTGTGCTAAGAAGCCAGAATGATAGACTGTCATTAGCCAGTGAGGAGCAGGAAAAGCTCATCAGAAAATTGACTTCGCGGAACAGCCAAGAAGGTGAATGTTCCGGAAAGAGGAAGAAGGGAAAGTTCTCTGATGATTCTGAGGAAGATGATGCTACTAGGCATCAATATAAGCAGAAAAAGGAATTTTAGGGGGAATTCCGAAAGATCAAACCTCCCTCCTATGATGGGGAGAAGGAGGAAGATGTTGAAGCCTGGTTGTTTAACATGATTAAGTATTTCCAGGTCTATGAATATGAAAGAAATCTGAAGGCCAGATTAGCTGTCTACTAGCTAGAAGGTAAGGCTCCCTTGTGGTGGGAGGAGACGAAAATGATCCATGCCATTGATGAAAAAACAATTACTTGTGAAGATTTCCAAGTCAAGTTTAAAAACTGCTATTTGAATGAACATTATTATGCCAATAAAGCAAATGAATTCCATGAAATTAGACGGGGACAACTCACTATCGATGAATTTGTCACCAAGCTTACAAACTTGTTAAGATATGTCCCTTACATTCGGGAAGAGAAGGCAAAGGTGCAAAGGTTTTTGAACTGTTTCCCTGCTGTGTACAAAGAGAAGATCGAGTTCGATAACCCAAAAACTATGGACGAAGCAGTGAGGAAAGCTATATTATGCTACCAGCAGTTTAAAGGAAAGGGTGGGCATGGTAAAGGCTGGATAAACAAAGGTGAAATCAAAGGAAAGAAACAAAAACCAGCTTACTTAAAGAATTTTGGTAGGGATCATTAGCGGAAAAAGTTTAATAAACGAAAAGAAAGCCAAACTGCTCAGTCCCAAGTTGGTTCCAAAAAACTAGATGAAGAGAATAAGAAGGAAGGCACGGTTAAAATGAGGGAGCCTTTGAAATGTTGGGGTTGTGGAGAACCTCATCTCTTGAGGGATTGTCCCCACCGAAATATTCAGATGATTATGAGGGATCGAGAAGCTACCACAGTAAATGATATAGCAAGAAATATACCCAATATCAGTGCAGCCTTGGAGAATCGAAAAGCAGAACACCAAGCTACCATGGTCGAAATGGAAGGTAAGATTACTGACCAATCTGTTACTGTTTTAATTGATCCAAGTGCTTCTTTGAGTTACATTAGTCCACAAGTGGTAGAAAAATGAAATCTCAAAGCTGAAACATTTCAGCAGTCTTGGTTGGTCCAGTTAGCCACTGGAACCAAGAGGAAAGTAACTCATAAGTTACCTCAAACAACAATTAAATTAAATGATTTTCAGATAGAAGTAAATTTAAACATTCTGCCCTTAGGCTCATATGACTTGCTGATAGGAATGGACTGGCTAGAAAAGAGAAAGGTTATGATGAACTGTTGGGATAGAAATCTGCATTGCATAGATGAAGAAGGGAAACCTTTTATTCTCAAGGGAAAACCAAAACTCATCTCTGTAAGACAAATATCAACACTGCAACTAAAAATAACAACTAGGAAAGGATATCAAGTATATGCAGTACATGTCGAAGAATTAGAATAGGAACCTGAAGAAAACCTGCTAGATACTTTGCCAGTGGTAAGAGATTTTAAGGAAGTTTTTCTAGATGAGATTCCTCATCTTCCCCCCAAAAAGAGAGATTGAATTTTCAATCAATTTGGTGCCCGGAGCAACACCTGTTTCCCGAGCCCCTTATCGAATGAGTCCCCCTGACCTCATGGAACTGAAAATGCAATTGCAAGAATTGCTGGATAAGGGTTATATCAGACTGAGTGTGTCTCCTTGGGGAGCACCGGTGCTGTTTGTGAAAAGGAAGGATGGAACCTTTAGAATGTGCATTGATTATCGTCAGCTAAATAAGTTGACAATTAAAAACAGATACCCTTTTCCCCTAATTGATGATCTTTTTGATCAAGTAAGAGGAGCTTCAGTATTTTCTAAGATTGATCTAAGGACTGGTTATCACCAGCTCAAAATTAAGGAGGAAGACATTAGTAAAACAACTTTTCGAACCAGGTATGGTCACTACGAATTTGTAGTCCTACCTTTCGGTTTGACAAATGCCCCTGCCACCTTTATGTGCTTAATGAACAGTGTTTTAAACAAGTACTTGGATAAATTCGTACTAGTGTTCATAGACGATATTTTAGTTTATTCAAAAAGTGAGGAGGAGCACAAAGAGAACTTGAGGATAATGTTGCAAACTTTGAAATAAAACTAGTTATATGCCAATTTCAGTGAATGTGAATTCTATAAGGACAAGATCCAATACTTGGGTAATATTATTTCTGAACAAGGGTTGGCTGTTGACCCTGAAAAGATAAAGGCTATTAGAGAATGGCTGGTGCCAACTGATGTTTCAACAGTGAGATCGTTTATGGGGATTGTAGGTTATTATCGCAGATTTGTGGAAAGATTTTCTGCAATAGCATATCCCATAACTTCACTACAAAGAAAGGGTGTCAAATTTGAGTGGACTGAAAAATGCCAAAACAGTTTTGAACAATTAAAATTAAAACTCACTACAGCCCCTATATTGAAGATTACAGATCCTGATAAAGAGTTTTTTGTGTGTACAGATGCCTGTAGAGAGGGGTTGGGAGGAGTTCTGTTGCAAGAAAATTCTGTTATTGCATATGAGTCTAGGAAACTTAAGACACATGAACAGAACTATAATGCATATGATTTGGAACTGGCTGTTGTAATTCATGCCTTGAAGATGTGAAGACCCTATCTTCTTGGGAAAAAATTTACATTGATGACTGATCATATTAGTCTTAAATACTTCTTTTCCCAAACTGATTTGAATGCTCGAAAAGCCCGATGGCTGTCTTTTCTGAGTGAATTTGATATGGACATAAAAAATATCAGAGGGAAAGAAAATAAAATTGCTGATGCCTTGAGCAGAAATGCTTGCCAAAACATAAACAGCATTGGAAGCAGTGCTAATTTTGATTTAGAAGATCTATTGAAAAAGGTAGAAGACCAGGATCCAAATTATAAGAATATACAGGTGAAAATACTAAAGAAGGAAATGGCTGGATACACTCAAAATAAAAAAGGGTTGATCTGCTACAAAAACAGATTATACATCCCCAATGTAGAAATTTTGAAAAACGAAATCCTAGATGAATATCACAAACAGTCGTATGCAGGGCATCCTGGATATCAGAAAATGCTAACAGCTTTGAAAAAGAAATTGTTTTGGCCAGGAATGAAAAGAGATGTAGCAGAATATTTAGCTAGATGCATGGAGTGTCAACTAGTGAAATTTGAGCATCAGCATCCTGCTGGTCTTCTAAATCCTTTGCTGATTGCAGAATGGAAATCAGACACCGTTTCTATAGATTTCATAACATGGTTACCCAAAACTAGATACCAGCACGACTCAGTGATGGTAGTAGTAGACACTTTAACAAAAGTTGCACACTTCATACCCGTGAAATCTACTTTTGGGACAACACAAGTAGCGGATATGTTCCTGAAAGAAGTGGTAAGGCTACATGGGGTCCCAAAGATGATTGTTTCAGATAGAGACGCTAAATTCACAGCAACCTTTTGGAAAGGTCTATTTGGGGGCATGGGCACTAAGTTGAATTTTATCATTGCCTATCACCCTCAGACAGATGGTCAGATAGAGAGAACAAATCAGATTTTGGAGGATATGTTGAGAATGTATGTGATGGATAGGCCATCAAAATGGGAATACTACTTGCATTTAGCTGAATTTGCCTATAATAACAGTTATCAATCCTCCATCAAAATGAGTCTGTTTGAAGCACTCTATGGAAGAAAATGTCGTACTCCTTTGAGTTGGAGCCAACTTGAGGATAAGTTAATGTTGGGGCCAGATGCTTTACAAGAGATGGAAAGAATTGTTAAACAAATACAAAGAAACATCAAGACAGCACAAGATCGACAAAAAAACTATGCTGATAAGAAGAGGGTACATCGAGAATTCAAAGTGGGGGATCATGTATATTTACGTATTAAACCCAAAAAGAGCACACTTTATGCTGGAAGTTGTGCAAAATTGGCTCCTAGATATTGTGGGCCTTTTGAGGTGTTAGAAAGGGTGGGACCGATGGCTTATAAGCTGGCCTTACCGCCCCATGTTAAAGTTCATGATGTGTTTCATGTTTCATTATTAAAAAGATATATACATGATGCTTCTCACATTGTTGATTGGAATGTGATACAGGTGGAACCAGAAGGGGAGTTCCTTCCAGAGCCGCTTCAAATATTGGAGTGGGAAGAAATTGTTGTGAGGAATCGAACAATAGCAAGAGTAAAAGTGCAGTGGAAGCACTTTACTACTGAAGAAGATGCCTGGGAAAGAGAAGCTGAGATGATGGAAAAATATCCATATTTGTTTGAAAAATGAACTCTAGTAGTTAGTATCAACACCGAGGATGGTGTTTTCTTTCAGAGGGGGAATATGTAACACCCCTAGTTTTATGTTTCCTTCAAGCTAGACATTGAACTTTAATCCAAAGGGGAGTGGACCCAAATGGATAAGTATTTTGTGGATGTAATTAAGTATTTAATTATGGAAATTAAATAAAATAATTTTGTGCAGATTGACCAAATGAGAATTATGATATCACTTGCCAAATCCATGAGGATGGAAAGAGGCAAATACTTTCCCCAGAAATATTTCAAAAATCCTTGAAAGAATTTATTTCCAAATTAGATTTTTGAGGAAAAATCTAGTTTTTCCCCAATGAGGTGGAGAGTAGCTGGGAAGAGGTAAAAAGATGAGAAAAGCAGAAAGAAGCTTTAAAAGTCCCTAAATAAGGGAATCTTAGGCAAACAGGAAGAAAAGCATCCTCAAATTCTGGACGCAGAATTAGAAACAGGCTTTGGGGAGCAAAAGCTTAAATAAGCTACTCCTAGACAGATTAGAGGTTGGTCTGTTCTAGAGGTGATCTCAGCTTGGGGGTGAGTTTGGAGATAGAGGGACTCTAAGGTTGGGAGGACTGGTCAATTGCAGAAGTGGTATGCCCATAGTGTTTACGAATGAATGAATTACTTGCAATGTTTTTCTTATGTTGCATACATTTACAAAATTGTTAGAAGAATTAAATCCTCTCAGTTCTGCATAGTTATAGGAACAGAAATTATGAGGAAAATCAACCAGAAGCTCTAAACCAGTGATTGGTTTAAATCTGGAGATTTATATTACCTTCATAATTCATAAGTGTGTAACTTTAATCTACTTCTGTTAAAAATAAGATTAAATCAGCAAGAACTAGAAAAGATGTTGATTTCAGATCTGTAGATCGTTGAAGTAACAGTGCATGTATGTCTATATATTTACCCTCTACAATAATAAAATCACGGAGGGATGAGCACAATTATTAGATTTAGACATATTCAGATATCAAAAAGTGGGGTAATGATGGTTTAATAAACCTGTAGATAATTCTGGTCTGAGAGTTAAACCTAAACTGGTGCAGGAATGACATCCTTTACTGGTGAAATGTCCAAACTGAATACTCTATTGGAAAATAAATATAAGGAAACTCATATGAAGTGCCTGCAAAAATTTATAAGCTGTGAAGGATAACAAATATTTCCCCTACCAGATCTACATAAAATTCTAGTTAGAGGTGTTAGCTAGAAAACTAGATATACTGAACCTATAATATATAAATATAAATATAAATAAATAAATAAATAAATAAATAAATAAATAAATAAATATATATATATATATATATATATATATATATATATATATAATTTCCAGAGGTTATTATTGTTGACACAAGTAAATCATACATGGAAACTTTAAATCAAGGAGTAGAAGAAGAATTATATTGCTGGAGTAGTATAATACACATGAACACATAGACCAGGTGGAAATGGTGATTACACATTCAGGAATCACTAGATTATTGTAAACTTGTAAACTCTTGTAGCAGAGATATTTATATACATTTATGTTATTTCAATGTGGAGGGAATAGAAAGGGAATATAAGACTAGTAAACTTATTATTTCCATCAATTAAATTTAAGTAGACAATTACTGTAGAAATAAACTTAACATGAGGAACAACCTGAAATAACAACCTGGAAACCATTAGAATATATAATTAATCTGTCATTGAGAACAGAGAGGGATTATAGATAAATGCATATACTAATTTCTGAACCAAACTAATGAACTAGGCTATCATGTTTCATAATAACACTACAGAAAATGTTTATCCCGGGAATTACATCACCCGGATTAACTTGTTAACAAACCCAGTATCTGGCAAAAGTTATTACTACAGTATTAATATTTACGACAATAAAACTTGAATTGTTGGAACAAATTATGTATAATAACAACAAGAGAGTCTGGTCACACTCCGACTAAGACGTTGTTGATACCGACCTGAAAGTTCAAGATCGAACGAAGTCAAGTTTGAGTGAAATACAAATTCACCAAATACCAGTGAAGAAAACTCTTTATGAGATTCGAATTTACCTGAACCAAAACGAGGGCAACGTGAGAATAGTGATAATGAGACGATGTGAATGTCCCATAGAAAATAAAATACTAGAACCGGGCATAAAAAAAAGGGTTACCTCGAAGATTAAAACCCTTTGCCTCCAAAACGACTTGCAAAAAGAATATTGAAAGAGTGTTAAAAATCAACAAGACAATCAATCGGAACGAAAACGCACATGGTAAAATGTTACGAATGAACCGAGTACTTACCTAGGTGATGAAGTTCACCAAAGGGATACGCTAGGAGCCAGAGTAACTCGGCTCGATTAAGATGAGTATGGCCACAGAAGACCACACGAAATAAATCACTTATTGCTGATTACGTATTAGCACCCACTTAGCAAAGGATGCTAAACGAAATGTCTTAATTTAGCATAGGACGCTTAAATGAAATGCAAGAAGTGATGTTCGAATAAAATAATCATAATAATCAAGAGCAATAGAGTAGAGAGATTTCAACGAGACATTGGTTCATATTTGACCGAGACCACTACAGCTTTCCCAAAATTAAACGAAGATATGTGGAAATTTTTTTTTATTTAACAATCGGCTCGCACCCTAAATCGAGCGTATTTCTTACCGGCAAGGAACGTGTAAATTTATCAGGCACAGAGAGAAAATACGCATACTCAAGTAAATCATACATGGAAACTTTAAATCAAGGAGTAGAAGAAGAATTATATTGCTGGAGTAGTATAATACACATGAACACATAGACCAGGTGGAAATGGTGATTACACATTCAGGAATCACTAGATTATTGTAGACTTTTAAACTCTTGTAGCAGAGATATTTATATACATTTATGTTATTTCAATGTGGAGGGAACAGAAAGGGAATATAAGACTAGTAAACTTATTATTTCCATCAATTAAATTTAAGCAGACAATTACTGTAGAAATAAACTTAACATGAGTAATAACATGAAATAGCAACCTGGAAACCATTAAAATATATTATTAATCTGTCATTGAGAACAGAGACAGATTATAGATAAATGCATATACTAATTTCTGAACCAAACTAATGAACTAGGCTATCGTGTTTCATAATAACACTACAGAAAATTTTTATCTCGGGAATTACATCACCCGGATTAACTTGTTAACAGTCCCAGTATCTGGCAAAATTTATTACTACAGTAGTAATTTTTACAACAATGAAACTTGAATTGTCGGAACAAATTATGTATAATAACAACGAGAAAGTCTGGTCACACTCCGACTAAGACGTTGTTGATACCGACCTGAAAGTTCAGGATCGAACGAAGTCAAGTTCGAGTGAAATACAAATTCACCAAATACCAGTGAAGAAAACTCTTGACGAGATTCAAATTTACCTGAACCAAAATGAGGGAAACGTGAGGATAGTGATAACAAGACGATGTGAATGTCCCATAGAAAATAAAATACTAGAACTGGGCATAAAAACAAGGGTTACCTCGAAGATTAAAACCCTTTGCCTCCAAAATGACCTGCAAAAGGAATATCGAAATAGTGTTAAAAATTCGAAGACCAAGACAATCACCTGGAACGAAAACGCACATGGTAAAATGTTACGAATGAACTGATTACTTACCTAGGGTAGCGATGCTCGCCGAAAGGGACACGCTTAGAGCCAGAGTAACTCGGCTCGATTAAGATGAGTATGGCCACAGAAGACCATGAGGAATAAATTCCTACCAGACAGTGATTAATTATTAGCACCATAATTTAGCAAAGGGATGCTAAACGAAATGCTCCAGAATTTAGCATAGGGATGCTAAATGAAATGCAAGAAGTGATGTTGGAATTAAAAAATCAAGAGCAATAGAGTAGAGAGATTTCAACGAGACATTGGTTCATATTTGACTGAGATAGTTTCCCAAAATTAAACGAAGATATGTGGAAATTTTTTTTATTTAACAGCTGCTCTCGCACCCTAAATCGAGCGTATTTCTACTGGCAAGGAAAACGTGTAAAGTTATTGTGCACAGAGAGAAAATACGCATACTCAAGCCAGTGAAATGCTTAAATTTACATACCTAAATGATCATGAAATGAAGAAATAGTTGCGCCCAGAAGCCTGGGAGAGCACGACACTTTGTTTCTCCAAACGAGCAGAGTCTCGGTACCAGGAGTCGGTCAGGAAGAGTGAAGGGCGAAAGAACAATCCCTTTGACAACACAGAACTAAATACGGTTTTCTCAAAACAAAACCAACAAAACCCTAAGCCATATCCATCGTCCAAGTGTCCTTGGATCGATGGTATACACACGGATCGAGTGGGGAAAACTAAATTCATTACATAGCCATCCAAAACATAAATGTAAATCCATTGAAAGAGATCCCACAGTACTCAAAATCGTATCACATGACCGGCGTTAATAAATGAGCAGACATACGTTCCACAATATAAGAACGTAAACACATAAACCCTTGCATGTAAACGTGACCCAAAGCTTGTTCAGAGATAACAAAAATTTAAAAATCAACAGAGCGCCATCAAACCAAGTTGACGTGGAGATGTCAACGAGGTTACCAATGCCAAACACATTAATCAAACTTTGCCAACAAAACACAACCAGTACAATAACCTTAATGTCGCCTATCTCCACAGAAAATTCGCCATAGTTTGAGGTACGTGAAATATCCATGGTGCTATGGGTACGATAATCACACATTGAAAACAGTGGCCGCAAGGCTGTAATGAATTCATATAAATGACATACGATTTAAATAGAAATAGATCGTTTAGAACCATGGATAACTCGAATTCAAGACATAGTGTTATAACTCTTGGAAGAGTAGGAGGAGATAAACATAAATGAATAACATATCCACCATATAATCCATAAGGGTATGACATTGAAATCCAAAGGGTAGGTATGGTGAACTCTATGAGGGTTGTTTGTAAAATTTTAATGCACAGATATAAATTTTTATGAATGAAGGTAACCATATAAATTATGTGTGAATAATATATATATATATATATATATATCTATATATATATATATATATATATATAACATAAGCCACAAAAACTTATGGGAAGAGAAAAATAAAACTATGATGGTCAACCCATTTATACATATATGAATAATAGGAGGAATAGGGAAACCCTGTGCAATAGAGTTTCATAATTCATGAAATTCGAAGGTAGATCTAAATAGTTGTGGCCAATAGAAGGATAGAATTAAACTATCAATAGAAAAAAAAAATTTGGGGTGGAAAAGAAGAGACGTTACAAATGGTATCAGAGCTCATGTTAGATAAAACTGGGTTGTCGTTGTTGTGCTCACTGTATAAATTATTTCTTGATGGAATTTTTTTTATTTTTTTTACTAAAATGTGTTGTTTAGTGTACAGTGGTGCTGAAACAGAAAAGTCAAATGGATGGAGGTGATGAAATTTATGTTGATCTATGTGATGAAGATAATACACCAGATCCCAACGCTCCAGTGATGGCTATGTTGCACAGTTTGCAACGAGAGATGGCTGAGCTAAGAAGCCATAATGACAGACTGTCATTAGCTAGTGAGGAGTAGGAAAAGCTCATTAGAGAATTGACTTCGCGGAACAGCCAAGAAGGTGAAGGTTCCAGAAAGAGGAAGAAGGGCAAGTTCTCTGATGATTCTGAGGAAGATGATGCTACTAGGCATCAGTATAAGCAGAAAAAGGAATTTCAGGGGGAATTCCGAAAGATCAAACCTCCCTCCTATGATGGGGAGAAGGAGGAAGATGTTGAAGCCTGGTTGTTTAACATGATTAAGTATTTCCAGGTCTATGAATATGAAAGCAATCTGAAGGCAAGATTAGCTGTCTACCAGCTACAAGGTAAGGCTACCTTGTGGTGGGAGGAGACGAAAATGATCCATGCCATTGATGAAAAAACAGTGACTTGGGAAGATTTCCAAGTCAAGTTTAAAAACCGCTATTTGAACAAACATTATTATGACGATAAAGCAAAGGAATTCCATGAACTTGGACTGGGACAACTCACTATCGATGAATTTGTCACCAAGTTTACAAACCTGTTAAGATATGTCCCTTACATTCGGGAAGAGAAGGCAAAGGTGCAAAGGTTTTTGAACTGTTTCCCTGCTGTGTACAAAGAGAATATCGAGTTCGATAACCCAAAAACTATGGACGAAGCAGTGAGGAAAGCTAGATTATGCTACCAGCAGTTTAAAGGAAAGGGTGAGCATGGTAAAGGCTAGATAAACAAAGGTGAAATCAAAGGAAAGAAACAGAAACCAGCTTACTTAAATAATTTTTGTAGGGATCATTAGCGGAAAAAGTTTAATAAACAAAAAGAAAGCCAAACTGCTCAATCCCAAGTTGGTTCCAAACAACTAGATGGAGAGAATAATAAGGAAGGCACAGTTAAAATGAGGGAGCCTTTGAAATGCTGGGGTTGTGGAAAACCTCATCTCTTGAGGGATTGTCCCCACCGAAATATTCAGATGATTATGAGGGATCGAGAAGCTACCACATTAAATGATATAGCAAGAAATATAACCACTATCAGTGCAGCCTTGGAGAATCGACAAGCAGAACACCAAGCTACCATGGTCGAAATGGAAGGTAAGATTGCTGACCAATCTGTTACTGTTTTAATTGGTCCAGGTGCTTCTTTGAGTTACATTAGTCCACAAGTGGTAGAAAAATGCAATCTCAAAGCTGAAAAATTTCAGCAGTCTTGGTTGGTCCAGTTAGCCACTGGCACCAAGAGGAATGTAACTCATAAGTTACCTCAAACAGCAATTAAATTAGATGATTTTCAGACAGAAGTAAATTTAAACATTCTGCCCTTAGGCTCATATGACTTGCTGATAGGAATGGACTGGCTGGAAAAGAGAAAGACTATGATGAACTGTTGGGATAAAACTCTGCATTGCATAGATGAAGAAGGGAAACCTTTTATTCTCAAGGGAAAACCAAAACCCCTCTCTGTAAGACAAATATCAACATTGCAACTAAAAAGAATAGCTAGGAAAGGATATCAAGTATATGCAGTACATGTCGAAGAATTAGAATAGCAACCTGAAGAAAACTTGCTCGATACTTTGCCAGTAGTAAGAGAGTTTAAGGAAGTTTTTCCAGATGAGATTCCTCATCTTCCCCCCAAAAGAGAGATTGACTTTTCAATCGATTTGGTGCCGGGAGCAACACCTGTTTCCCGAGCCCCTTATCGAATCAGTCCCCCTGAGCACATGGAACTGAAAATGCAATTGCAAGAATTGCTGGATAAGGGTTATATCAGACCGAGTGTGTCTCCTTGGGGAGCACCGGTGCTATTTGTGAAAAAGAAGGACAAAACCTTTAGAATGTGCATTGATTATCATCAGCTGAATAAGTTGACAATTAAAAACATATACCCTTTGCCCCGAATTGATGATATTTTTGATCAAGTAAGAGGCGCTTCAGTATTTTCTAAGATTGATCTAAGGAATAGTTATCACCAGCTCAGAATTAAGGAGGAAGACATTAGTAAAATAGCTTTTCGAACCAGGTATGGTCACTACGAATTTGTAGTCCTACCTTTCGGTTTGACAAATGCCCTTGCCACCTTTATGTGCTTAATGAACAGTGTTTTAAAAAAGTACTTGGATAAATTCGTACTAGTGTTCATAGACGATATTTTAGTTTATTCAAAAATTAAGGAGGAGCACAAAGAGCACTTGAGGATAGTGTGTCAAACTTTGAAAGAAAACTAGTTATATGCCAATTTCAGTAAATGTGAATTCTATAAGGACAAGATCCAATACTTGGGTCATATTATTTCTGAACAAGGGTTGGTTGTCGACCCTGAAACGATAAAGGCTATTAGAGAATGGCCGGTGCCAACTAATGTTTCAACAGTGAGATCATTTATGGGGATTGCAGGTTATTATCGCAGATTTGTGGAAAGATTTTCTGCAATAGCATATCCCATAACTTCACTACAAATAAAGGGTGTCAAATTTGAGTGGACTGAAAAATGCCAGAACAGTTTTGAACAATTAAAATTAAAACTCACTATAGCCCCTATACTGAAGATTGCAGATCTTGATAAAGAATTTTTTGTGTGTACAGATGCCTGTAGAGAGGGGTTGGGAGGAGTTCTGTTGCAAGAAAATTCTGTTATTGCATATGAGTCTAGGAAACTTAAGACACATGAACAGAACTATAGTGCATATGATTTGGAACTGGCTGCTGTAATTCATGCCTTGAAGATGTGGCGACACTATCTTCTTGGGAAAAAATTTACATTGATGACTGATCATATTAGTCTTAAATATTATTTTCCCAAACTGATTTGAATGCTCGACAAGCCCGATGGCTGTATTTTCTGAGTGAATTTTATATGGACATAAAACATATCAGAGGGAAATAAAACAAAATTGCTGATGCCCTGAACAGAAATGCTTGCCAAAACATAAACAACATTGGAAAAAGTGCTAATTTTGATTTAGAAGATCTAGTGAAAAAGGTAGCAGACCAGGATCCAAATTATAAGAATATACAGGTGAAAATACTAAAGAAGGAAATGGCTGGATACACTCAAAATAAAAAAGGGCTGATCAGCTACAAAAACAGATTATACATCCCCAATGTAGAAATTTTGAAAAACAAAATCCTAGATGACTATTACAAACAGCCGTATGCAGGGAATCCTGAATATCAGAAAATGATAATAGCATGGAAAAAAAATTTGTTTTGGCCAGGAATGAAAAGAGATGTAGTAGAATATTTAGCTAGATGCATGGAGTTTCAACTAGTGAAAGTTGAGCATCAGCATCCTGCTGGTCTTCTAAATCCTTTACCGATTGCAGAATGGAAATGGGACACTGTTTCTATAGATTCCATAACATGGTTACCCAAAACCAGATACCAGCACGACTCAATGATGGTAGTAGTAGACACTTTAACAAAATCTGCACACTTTATACTTGTGAAATCTACTTTTGGGACAGTACAAGTAGCGGATGTCTTCCTGAAACAAGTGGTAAGGCTACATGGGGTCCCAAAGATGATTATTTCAGATAGAGATGCTAAATTCACAGCAGCCTTTTGGAAAGGTCTATTTGGGGGCATGGGCACTAAGTTGAATTTTAGCACTGCCTATCACCCTCAGATAGACGGTCAGATAGAGAGAACAAATCAGATTTTGGAGGATATGTTGAGAATGTATGTGATGGATAGGCCATTAAAATGGGAAGACTACTTGCATTTAGCTGAATTTTCCTATAATAAAATTTATCAATCCTCCATCAAAATGAGTCCGTTTGAAGCACTCTATGGAAGAAAATGTCGTACTCCTTTGAGTTGGAGCCAACTTGAGGATAAGTTAATGTTGGGGCCAGATGCTTTACAAGAGATGGAAATAATTGTTAAACAAATACAAAGAAACATCAATATAGCACAAGATCGACAAAAAAAATATGCTGATAAGAAGAGGGCACATCGAGAATTCAAAGTGGGGGATCATGTATATTTACATATTAAACCCAAAAAGAGCACACTTTATGCTGGAAGTTGTGCAAAATTGGCTCCTAGATATTGTGGGCCTTTTGAGGTGTTAGAAAGGGTGGGACCCGTGGCTTATAAGCTGGCCTTACCTCCCCATGTTAAATTTCATGATGTGTTTCATGTTTCATTATTAAAAAGATATATACATGATGCTTCTCACATTGTTGATTGGAATGTGATACAGGTGGAACTAGAAGGGGAGTTCCTTCCAGAGCCGCTTCAATTATTGGAGCGGGAAGAAATTGAATTGTGGAATCGAACGGTGGCAAGAGTAAAGGTGAAATGGAAGCACTTTACTGCTGAAGAAGATACCTGGGAAAGAGAAGTTGAGATGATGGAAAAATATCCATCTTTGTTTGAAAAATGAACTCTATGAGTCAGTATCAACACCGAGGATGGTGTTTGCTTCCAGAGGGGGAATATGTAACACCCCTAGTTTTATGTTTCCTTGAAGATAGACATTGAACTTTAATCCAAAGGGGAGTGGACCCAAATGGATAAGTATTTTGTGGATGTAATTAAGTATTTAATTATGGAAATTAAATAAAATAATTTTGTGAAGATTGACCAAATGAGAATTATGAGATCACTTGCCAAATCCATGAGGATGGAAAGAGGCAAATACCTTCCCCATAAATCTTTCAAAAATCCTTGAAAGAATTTATTTCCAAATTAGATTTTTGAGGAAAAATCTAGTTTTTCCCCAATGAGGTGGAGAGTAGTTAGGAAGAGGTAAAAAGCTAAGAAAATCAGAAAGCAGCTTTAAAAGTCCCTAAATAAGGGAAGCCTAGGAAAACAGGAAGAAAATCATCCTCAAATTCTGGACGCAGAATTAGAAACAGGCTTTGGGGAGAAAAAGCTTAAATAAGCTACTCCTGAACAGATTAGAGGTTGGTCTGTTCTAGAGGTGATCTCAGCTCGGGGGTGAGTCTGGAGATAGAGGGAATCTAAGGTTGGGAGGACTGGTCAATTGCAGAAGTGGTATGCCCATAGTGTTTACGAATGAATGAATTACTTGCAATGTTTTTCTTGTGTTCCATACATTTACAGAATTGTTAGAAGAATTAAATCCTCTCAGTTCTGCATAGTTGTAGGAACAAGAATTATGAGGAAAATCAGCCAAAAGCTATAAACCAGTGACTAGTTTCAATCTGGAGATTTATATTACCTTCATAATTCATAAGTGTGTAACTTTAATCTACTTCTGTTAAAAATAAGATTAAATCAGCAAGAACTAGAAAAGATGTTGATTTCAGATCTGTAGATCGTTGAAGTAACAGTGCATGTATGTCTATTGATTTACCCTCTACAATAAGAAAAGCATGGAGGGATGAGCACAGTTATTACAGTTAGATATATTCAGATATCAAAATGTGGGGTAATGATGGTTTAATAAACCTGTAGATAATTTTGGTCTGAGAGTTAAACCTAAACTGGTGCAGGAATGACATCCTTTACTGGTGAAATGTCCAAAATGAATACTCTATTGGAAAATAAATATAAGGAAACTCATATGAAGTGCATGCAAAAATTTTTAAGCTGTGAAGGATAACAAATATTTCACCTACCAGATCTACATAAAATGATGGTTAGAGGTGTTGGCTAGAAAACTAGATATACTGAACCTATAAAATGTATAAATATAAATATATATATATATATAATCTCCAGAGGTTATTATTGTTGACACAAGTAAATCATACATGGAAACTTTAAATCAAGGAGTAGAAGAAGAATTATATTGCTGGAGTAGTATAATACACATGAACACATAGAACAGGTGGAAATGGTGATTACACATTCAGGAATCACTAGATTATTGTAGACTTGTAAACTCTTGTAGCAGAGATATTTATATACATTTATGTTATTTCAATGTGGAGGGAACAAAAAGGGAATATACGACTAGTAAACTTATTATTTCCATCAATTAAATTTAAGCAGACAATCAATGTAGAAATAAACTTAACATGAGTAATAACATGAAATAGAAACCTGGAAACCATTAAAATATATTATTAATCTGTCATTGAGAACAGAGAGGGATTATAGATAAATGCATATACTAATTTCTGAACCAAACTAATGAACTAGGCTATTGTGTTTCATAATAACACTACAAAAAATGTTTATCCTCGGAATTACATCACTCGGATTAACTTGTTAATAGTCCCAGTATCTGGCAAAAGTTATTACTACAGTAGTAATTTTTACGACAATGAAACTTGAATTGTCAGAACAAATTATGTATAACAACAACGAGAGAGTCTGGTCACACTCCGACTAAGACATTGTTGATACTGACCTGAAAGTTCAGGATCGAACAAAGTCAAGTTCGAGTGAAATACAAATTCACCAAATACCAGTGAAGAAAACTCTTGACGAGATTCGAATTTACCTGAACTAAAAGGAGAGCAACGTGAGGATAGTGATAACGAGACGATGTGAATGTCCCATAGAAAATAAAATACTAGAACCGAGCATAAAAACAAGTGTTACCTTGAAGATTAAAACCCTTTGCCTCCAAAACGACCTGCAAAAGGAATATCGAAATAGTGTTAAAAATTCGAAGACCAAGACAATCACCTGGAACGAAAATGCACATGGTAAAATGTTACAAATGAACAAATTGCTTACCTAGGGTAGCAATGCTCGCCGGAAGGGAGATGCTTAGAGCCAGAGTAACTCGGCTCGAGTAAGATGAGTATGGCCACAGAAGACCATGAGGAATAAATTCCTACCAGACAGTGATTAATTATTAGCACCATAATTTAGCAAAGGGACGCTAAATGAAATGCTCCAAAATTTAGCATAGGGATGCTAAATGAAATGCAAGAAGTGATGTTGGAATAAAAAAATCAATAGCAATAGAGTAGAGATATTTCAACGAGAGATTGGTTCATATTTGACTGAGACGGTTTCCCAAAATTAAACGAAGATATGTGGGAAAAAAATTTATTTAACAACTGCCCTCGCACCCTAAATCGAGCGTATTTCTACTGGCAAGGAAAACATGTAAAGTTATTGTGCACACAGAGCAAATCCGCATACTCAAGCTAGTGAAATGCTCAAATTTACATACCTGAATGATCACGAAATGAAGAAATAGTTGTGCCTAGAAGCCTGGGAGAGCACGACGCTTTGTTTCTCCAAACGAGCAGAGTCTCGATACCAAGAGTCGGTCAGGAAGAGTGAAGGGCGAAAGAACAATCCATTTGACAACACAGAACTAAATACGGTTTTCTCAAAACAAAACCAACAAAACCCTAAGCCATCTCCATCGTCCAAGTGTCCTTGGATCGATGGTATACACACGGAGCGAGTGGAGAAATCGAAATTCATTACATAGCCGTCCAAAACATAAATGTAAATCCATTGAAAGCGATACCACAATACTCAAAATCGTATCACATGACCGGCGTTAATAAATGAGCAGACATACGTTGCATAATATAAAAACGTAAACACATAAACCCTTGCATGTAAACATGACCCAAAGCGTGTCCAGAGATAACAAAAATTTAAAAATCAACAGAGCGCCATCAAACCAAGTTGACATGGAGATGTCAACAAGGTTACCAATGCCAAACACATTAATCCAACTTTGCCAACGAAACACAACCAATACAACGACCTTAATGTCGCCTATCTCCACAGAAAATTCGCCACAGTTGGAGGTACGTGAAATATCCATGGTGCTATGGGTACGATAATCTCACATTGAAAACACTGGCCGCAAGGCTGTAATGAATTCATATAAATGACATACGATTTAAATAGAAATTAAATCGTTCAGAACTATGGATAACTCGAATTCAAGACATAGTGTTATAACTCTTGGAAGAGTAGGAGGAGATAAACATAAATGAATAACATATCCACCATATAATCCATAAGGGTATGACATCGAAATACAAAGGGTAGGTATGGTGAGCTCTATAAGGGTTGTATGTAAAAGTTTAATGCACAGATAGAAATTTTTATGGATAAAGGTAACCATATAAATTATGTGTGAATAGTATATATATATATATATATATGTATATTGATATATATATATATATAACATAAGCCAAAAAAACTTATGGGAAGAGAAAAATAAAACTATGATGGTCAGCCCATTTATACATATATGAATAATAGGAGGAATAGGAAAACCCTGTGCAATAGAGTTTCATAATTGATGAAATTCGAAGGTAGATTTGAATAGTTGTGGCCAATAGAAGGACAGAATTAAACTATCAATAGAAAAAAAAAAAATTGGGGTGGAAAAGAAGAGACGTTACAAATTTCTACGATGCCAAGAAAGTATTTAATATTTTGAAAAGGAATATGGTTTTCCTCCATAGGACTATAAGGAAACAAGAATATATTATATGGATCAAAGTGCTTCTAAACCCTCTCATGCAAAGAAAATTCTAATTCCTAGGTAACTAAACATGTACAACTAAAATAAAGAACATGGCCATAATAATATTTCCATAGTTCCTGACACTTTAAAACTTAAACTTGCAATACCATAGTGAAAAATAGTTCTCCCTGAAATTTGGAATAACCCATCACCACAACAAATAAAAACGATAGTTGAACGTGTTTTTCCTCAACAAACAAACATTTCACTTATAAGAATTTTTCTTTTCCAAATATTGAATTCTATAGACTCGCACTTTTAAAATTTATTTGTCTAAATAGAGTTTTAGATACTATACAAGTGCCATAAACCATACATTGATCATAGCTTTTCCTAGTCTAATCTCACAAAAAAGAGTGACTTGAACATTTTTCCTAAGGATTTCACCTCCACACCCAATTTCACTTGGTTTTTTCTTCAACGCAAAATGATTCTTTAAGGTTCAATAGTCATGGTGGTCATCTCATTCATTTGTGGTCATGGGCTTGAAGGACCCTAGAATATTTGATAGTTTTCTTTTGTTATGATATATACTCTCTACTTCTAGTTGCATTTACAAGTTTAGAATACAAGTTTAATGTCACTTTCTAGCCAATTATAAAGAATTCATATGAATAACGCTTCAAGGATTGGGGATAGTAACAATAGTAGTCATGAACTCAAATGTTGGAGATGTTGCAATGGAATTTCTTCAGTCACTGATTATATGCAAGGGAATTGATTTAAATTATGACATGGTAAGTAAAAACAATGTTTGTTTCAATCTTTTGTCATCATTCAATGTTTTCTTTGAATATTGGAAATGGATTAATTATACTACGAGAAACATTAAAATAAACAATTATTGTTGATTTACACAAATAACCCTTTTTTTATGGTTTAACAAGAATCATTTTTGGTGAATTATTCCACTTCCACTCTTGCATTTATTGTTGTTTGTAGGATCAAAGCTCTAATTTTTAATGTGTAGGGAACCCTCTTAGGATTAAATATTTTTGTCTTAATTTTATCTGTTAGAAGTTATTCCCAAAACAAACCCCGATGTGTTGAACTAAATAACACAGACTTCCATTGATTTATATTCCAGGTCTGAGTACTTTCTATTCGACAATTTGCACGCAGTGCATCAATCTAGTTACATCTCTCTTGAGCATGCCATTGGAATGAGGTAGAGCAAAATGATAATGAAATGCTAGTACATAATTCAACAATATATCAATATCATTAGAAAATCAAGGGCCTGTAAGCTCTGTTAGGAACTTTATATACCCGATCAAATGATACTTGGTAATCATATTCTAGGCGTGATCACAGGATAGGGCTTGGAAATCAGGTTCCAAAGAGGAGGGGCACTTTTATTGAAAATAAATTATTATTGAAATTGTGCGAGGCTAAGAATTTAGAAATTTTTATAGATAAAGGATGAATATAATACAAAAAGGATATTTAATAGGGATAGGATATTGAAAAATTAAGTACTCTCAAGCAAACCATTCTTAAACTATGGATGGGAGGAGTTTGTTATCCCCTTAATACTCTTTGTTGATGCCCTCAGGAAACATTACTGATAGATGGAGGTGTATTGGATTTTTTAACACATTTTTTCCTTTGAAAAAAAAGCAATATCTCATGTTAGAAGTTTTTTGATGGACCTAATGCTTTCGTATAGCAAAAAAATGAAAAATATAACCTGCATATTGTATACTTCTAACCTGCATACTTTCATTTATAACATTCCTATTTGATAGGCTACAATGGAACTTTCTGCTTATTTTTTGTTACCTGAGATTTTTCTGAGGGAAGAGAAATCCATTGGAAGCGTTGAATTTTTCATTGCAGTTTCAATCATCATTAATTGGGATTGATTCCCATAATGTGCATATAGTGAATCAATCATAATATCTTGAATGTATACTCTTGATTAACAAACGAACTTATGAAACATCCGTGTTCTTTAGGTAGATTATTTACTTTAACAACTAGTCCATGGAATTGCATATTTTGTAAAGCTTATGCAAGGTTTAGGATCAATTGAGGCATTTACAAAGACATCTCAAAAGATGCTATTGGAGAGAAGTGATGTTGTGTCGAAAAGGCCAGAGAATTTGTTAAATTTTTTCAATGAACCACAATACTACTTTTGTCCCAAAACCAAGGTGGATATTTAGGAAAGTAGTTTTACCAAGAATTTTCTTTCAGAAAAAGAAGGTTGCATTCACATGTTACTAGATCTAGAGTAAAACACACCGATCATAAAAATTCACCTTTTTCTTGTCACTCTAGATTGATTCTGGTGAAACAAAATTTCATGATTGATTTTGGCTAGGAACTTCTTGGTTTGAATCGATTGAGTTTGTTTCAAGAGTTTATAAGGTGTAGGAGTCTTTTCAATAAACAATTATTGATCCTTTGGTTTAGTCGAGAATACAAAATAATAGGACTAAGGCACTATCCTATTGTGTTTTTTGGAATACTATTTTTCCACAAACATAAAGGAGTCGTGACTCCCCTTAATATTCAAGAATTTGATATTTTATGAAATGAATCCAGACAAAACCTTCATTTTTTCATGTTTACTTTGTTTTATTCATTTGTAATGGTGAGTGCCAGATTTCTTTTTAACCTAGATATCTATGTTTTTTGTAAATGATTGTGTGAGATATCCTAAGAAAAATTGTACTTTTATTTCCTCTTGTTTTATCTTTGTTGAGCAAAAACTTTGCTAAAATAATCATGATAAGCTTTTTTCTTTTATTTTTTTGTGCCCAACACTTTATCAAAAAATTATATTATTGTCTCTTAGTGAATGGATCATGATTCCAAGATCAATTTTCTTTAATGGTGGTGTCAACATAGTTTTCATTGAATTTTTGCAATAAGAAATGTCAGTGGAAATATGTATTTCATAATGAAAGCATAATATGGTAGGCTCTGTAACATAAAAAACTACAAAGCTTATATGCAATCGTATTTAGTGATCATTTTTCATCCCCTCTATTTTGGAAACACTATCAAAAACTTGAAACTTTGCAACTGTTATTTGTATTATTCGTAGAACAACCAACTTATTGTGATAGGTTTGGAGGCAAGTATTTTCCAAAATTTGTAATCGGCACTAAAGCAAGCATCAAGTAAGTATTACTCATATCAGTGATGGTGGATGATATACTATAGAAAATTGAAAGAATTTTTGACAATAATTGCTAACTACCATTCCCTTAATAACATTTTCACCTTCCTCCACTTTTCCTATTAATGCCCCATAAGTAGACAACCTAGAAAAAAAAATCCTATCCAACATTACTCTCCATTGGTTGTTTGCATCCTAAATTTTTCTAATGTTTCATAGGTCATAGATTAGAGAAAACATATGAATGCAAACAAAAATATTTAAGAGAAATTGTCCAGCAGATTATTAGAATGAATTTTCTTCTGGAAGATCAGGAAAACTTCCTGACATGAAATTTGTGTACCTGTCTTTAAAATCATCCACTGCAGTTTTTGATGGATTCTTCCATTTACTTGATGGAAACCTCTATGAAAGAGTTTCTTCCAGCAATTTCAATATCTCCTCACATGATAGATACTTCACCCCTGCCTTGACATTGGCTAGATAGGAAGATTTTATTTTTTTTTCAATTGAGAGGAAAGCTCCTTGGAAACTATGACAGGATAAAAAGACACTAGACCTGACTCATATGCAGATAAAAAGTTTCCATTTTGGTAGGAAACCAAAATTTGATAGGAAACTTGACTAGGTGTGAGTTTAGATATAGAAGGAATAACACATGAGTTGTCAAGAACAAGCATGATTATAGAATATTTCATTCTGGAAAGGTTTGGTGCTTTAGAATCTTCCCTTTTAAAAGATTGTTTCTATTCCATTAGGAACTAAAGCAACACCTTCCCTATTTGAAACCAAGACTTTATGCAAATCTCGGAGACTCTAGATTGTATTTTCTGATGCAGATAATGAAACTATCGATTTTCCATGTATAAGCTACTATGCAGGCAAGGGAAGGGCACTTTGTAGATATTTTTGGTGTAGCTACAACTTTTAGTGCTCCCTTCAAGGCATAAGTATTTGAGAAAAAATTTTCAGATAGGATCAAGGATGATTTTTCATGGTCTACTACAATAAACTCACCATTTTATTTTGGCATGAGCCCAACATACTGACCATGCCTATATATTGTTTCCTGACATAACAGGTTAGTTTTTTAGACTCCAATATCATGGAACCAAGTTTTTTTTCTATTCATTTCAAATTGAAATTTCAAAACCTGTATACTTGTTGTTACAATCTCACTCACCTCTTTAACCTATTCTTGGTTTATTTTTCATCATAATTCCTCTTGATGTTAAGGAATTCAAATCGATTCTTGATGAAAACAAAGAAAATTTGACTCATCTTGAGCCCAATCCTAATCAAGCTCATCATTTCTATGTACCTAGAAGTCTGGAGCATCTTAAGAAAAATTCATATGTGCCCAGAAGATTATTACATATAAGGCCCCACTACATATTAATGTTATACTAGGAAATATTCTCGAGGCTTGGCTATAGGTAAGTAGAGGTAGAAATCTTTTCTTTTCAATGGTCAATGGCACAATTTCTTTGTTCACCTTCCACTGTCACTCAACACAGTTAAGGTTTTCCTTAATCCTTTTCATTTTTTGGTTCAACACTCATTGCGCACTAAACATTCTTCACCGTATACTCATGTCCAAAACAAAATCAAGTTGACCTCGGAAAGGAGGCTAATATTCATGGAACATATATCAAAGGTGCAGTTATTATCAAAATAAAATGAACATATATATTTAAATATTGTATTGTATAATCTAATATACATAGCACAAGTTTCTAGAGCAATTTCAGGAGAAGTTTTGTCCCAAAGAGGAAGTATTTAACACTTTTCTTAGTACAAGCATACATTGAGAATGATTAGGTCAATATGAGGATTGACTAAAGAGTTTAGTGACCATGTTCTTGATTATGTTGTATGCATGTAATTTTCTAAATGCACTTAATCTATGAGGTGATAGTTGATATGTTTTGTCATTCACTTGACAAACATGTATCATAATGGGTCATCTAAGGTATCACGATGAGGAGCATAAATGAAAAAGGAAAGTTATTCTAAATATAGAAATTATTTTGACTAAACTAGAACATTTGTTCCAATCCACTTATAGACTTGTTAATGATAATATATCATTTGTATTTGATTCAATTATAACACATTTTGATTTTGTGATAGTATTTTTGATTAATCACATCATCAATATTTGGTCAACATTTCGACCTATATATTAGGCTTCATCATTGGGAAAAAGGTGAAAAAATCAATCTATCCAGTTGTTTAAATAGTAGATATGCATCTCGTTCCATAAATTAGTTGTTGAATTTATTTTTTATTTTTTTATTTTTTTATAATATTAAATTAAATTAATATATAGTTATAAAATGAGAAATATCATTGCAGAGGAAAGTCACAATAGTAAATCCGATCTCTTCTATTTATTTCTAGACTTCAGAAAAGATTTTGACAATGTTCCTCGAGATAAAGTTTGGGAGAGACTTAAAGATATCATGGTCCCTCCTGAGTTGAGGATTATTGTGATCCATTTCTACAAGACCATCACTGCCAAGCTTAAGATTAATGAGGGGTGGTCTAAAGACATAAATTTCAATATTTGAGTTAAGAAAGGGTGTCCCCTATCCTCTACCCTTTTTGACATATACATCGATAAGCTAGAGGAGTGTCTGGAGTATGCGGAGTGAAAGGGTACTGAGCTTTCTAGTGTTATCATTACTCTTCTCCTGTATGCCAATGTTATTGTTCTTCTTACAAAAAGCCATGATGACCTTGACAAACAAATCTATATTCTTCATGACTACTGCTCCAAGATGGGTATGACATTTAATACCGGCAAGACTAAAGTTGTGATCATTAAATCCAAAAACATCACCCATGGTAGTTTCATGTATAATAACAAGTGCTTAGAGAAGGTTTTTGTTAGGTCCCTATATTACTACTATAGTCCCTTATTGTTGTTAGTGTAACCCCCTTATTGTTATTGTTGTACACCTGTAAGCCCCATATTGTTATCATTGTACCCTTACATTATTATTGTTTGGTCGACTAGGATTACATTGTGGCCCCATGGACTCCTATATATAGAAAGGAGGTTTTAGTCATTTGTATCATCAAATAATTGTTCATTTATGTAATGTATTTGAGGTTTCCCCCTCGGAGTGGATGATTTATAAGATGTTGATCTCTCCTTCCTCTATTTTTGGAGCTGGTTTCATAACATTTGGTATCAGAGCTTTGGATTCTAGGGTTTTGCTGCTCCAAACCGGTCATCGTGGTATTTTTGCTGTAAATTTTTCTATGAAGGTTCAGAAGCTGAAATTTTTATAAAACAAATCTGAAATCTTGAGGAACGCCGTGTACAAATTTTAGATCTTGGTTCGCAATATTTTCGGAGATATGATTTGTGGAAGTTAGGATTTTTTTAGGCTCCCGAATTTCACCTAAACAGGTCATCGTGGAATTTTCGCAATAAATGTTTGTCTTTGAAGGTTCAACAGATGAAATGTTTACAGAGAGAAGCCGAAATGCTCAGGAACATCCTGTAAAAATTTCAGAGCTTGGTTCACAATATTTTTGGAGATATGATCTATGGAAATTATGGTTTGTTCAGGTTCCCGAATTTTATATCGAAGAGGTGACCTTGGAAAAATCATCATCATCTCTCTCTGAGTATTGGATTGGAATTTTGTAAAAAGTGGCTGCAAGTAGGAGGAAACAGTGAGGCGTGGCACTCCATACAAGTGTGCTCTACTAAACCAGTCCATAATTAGGTCATTGTGGGATATTCAACATAACTTTGCCTTGAAGTATTCAAATTAGGTCAAACCTGTGACATTCGAAAGAAGATTCAGAGGGCTACTATAGGAAGAAATTTCAGATATTGAAGATCTGAAATTATAGAGATAATTCAGTTTCAATATCAAGCTCCTCAAAATTAAGAAAAAGGTGTGTATTATTTTTCAAATTGCATAAATCTTGTTCGAAAAATCAGTTTTAAGTGATTCGAAGGGCCTATTGAGCATAGTATTGGGTTCTAAAATGCCCGTGAAAAAGAATTCAACACGCTTTAATCCATTTGAATACTCTACTATGACTCATGAATATGAATAATTGCAACATGATCTTTCAAAATTACAAGAGCAAGTGCACCAAATTTCGCTCTCGCAAAGAAAAACAAAAATGAAGTGGAAGTTTTGAAGAAAGGCGTGGAAGCGTATATGGATGGTTTGAAGAATAATATGGATGGTTTGAAGAAAGGCATGGAAGCTAAGATGGATGGCATGGAAGCTGGCATGGAACCAAATATGGATGACATGGAAGAAAAAATGAAACACAACATGGAAAACATGAAGAATGATCTAAAAGCAGACATGGAACTTTTGACAAATTTAATACAACAAATGTTTTTTAATTCCGAAAATATAGTGGAGGAAACTCATGATGAGAACAAAATAAATGTTAATCATGATTTCATAAACTCTAATGTTGAATTGAAGAACCACCAAATTCCAAAGACGGATATGAGGAAGTTTGATGGGAAGGATACCGTAACATGGATACTACAGATGGAGCAATATTTTGATCTCAATAATGTGCAAAACACACAAAAGGTACGCATTACAACTTTACATTTAGAAAAAAATACATTTGTATGGTATCGATGGCTTTGCTCCCGTAAAAAAATTGTCACTTGGTCAATTTTTATGGAGGAAATGATATCACATTATGAGGATACAAAAAGCAACACCTTCTTTAGCCAATTGATAAATCTCAAACAAAAGGGTTTAATGGCGAAGCACATTAAGGACTTCAAAAAATTGAATATAAGGGTAACTGATATTCCAGAGGAACACAGAATTTATCTCTTCATAGGTACTTTAAAGGAGAACATCCAACATGTAGTTTGCATTTTGGAACCTGATTCATTGGAGAAGGCATTCAAGTTGGCAAGAAAAATTGAATGTAAAATTGTGGCAACAAGGAAGCCTACCACTCACATATATAAAGATGGAAGTGTTGCTACTCCTAGAATTCCACAACCTACAAGGTTGACACCACAACTATTGGAAGAAAAAAGAGCAAATGGGCTTTGCTACAGTTGTGATAACAAATACACTAAAGGTCATAAGTGTGTTGAGAAGAAATATATTGTGAAGAGGAGGAAGAAAATGAACAAGAAACTTCAAAAGAATAGGATATACACTAGGAACCAACCCTAGAAGAAGAAGAAATGAGTCCGACCATATTGTGTAATGCATTGGCAGGAATTACCACTCCTCAAACTCCCAAGATAGAAGGACATATCAAGAAGAAAAGGTAATAGTGTTGATTGATTCGAGTAGTACCCATAATTTTAGTCATTGTAAGGTAGCCAAGGAATTGAATTGTTTCCTATACCTAGCACCAGAATGTCAAGTGATGGTTGCAAATGGAGGAACTATAAATTTCTCTGGAAATTGCCATAATATCAAGCTAGCCATGGGGGAATATGTATTGAATAGTCCAATTCTTTCCATTCCAATGTCATGGAAAATATTCTAAATAAAGAAAAATGAGGCGTAATTACACAATTATGCTCATTAGAAGTTCCAACATGAAAATTATCTATTTCTCCGGATATCCAAAAATTCTTGGACAATCATTCGAAGGTGTTTGAATCTCCCAAAGGAATCCCCCCTATTCGTGATCATGGTCATGCTATTCATTTGATTCCAGGAAGTGTTCCTCCAAACATCAGGCCTTACGAATATCCTTATGTCCAAAAGAGTGAAATTTAATGTCTGATTGTAGAAATGTTAGAGGTTGGTATAATTCAACCTAGTCAAAGTTCTTTCTCTACTCCAGTATTATTGGTGCATAAGAAGGATGTATCATGGTGCATGTTTCTGAATTATAGGGAGCTCAATAAGATCACTATTAAAGATAAATTTCCCATTCCTTTGATTGATGAATTATTGGATTAATTACACAGAACAATTTATTTTACTATGTTGGATCTTCGTTTAGGATATCATCAAATTATAATGAAGGCTCAAGATATTCTGAAAACAACATTTGGAACTCATGAGGGTCATTATGAATTTTTGGTCATGCCTTTTGGCCTTACCAATACACCTACTACATTTCAAGGGTTGATGAATTCCATTTTCAAACCCACCCTTAGAAAATTTGTGGTAGTATTTTTTGATGATATACTAATCTACAACAGGTCTTGGAAGGATCATGTTCAACATGTTGACGGGGTGCTCAAGCTATTAGAGGAGAAAAAATTATATGAAAAAACATCCAAATGTTTCTTTGGAGTATAAGAGGTAGAATATCTGGGTCATATTCTAGCTCACGAGGGTGTTAAGGTAGACCCTAAAAAAATTAAATCCATTAAGGAATGGAAATTCCCCACAACCATAAAGCAGTTTGCGTAGATTTATCAGGTTAACAGGGTATTATCACAAGTTTGTTAAGAATTATGTGAGAATAGCAGCACCTCTAACAACATTATTGATTTAAGATGCATTTTCATGGACTCCTGAAGCAATTAAGGCCTTTGAACATCTTAAAGAGGCAATGTCCCTAGCACCAATATTAGTTACGCCAAACTTCACAAAAACCTTTATTATGGGATGTGATGCCTCAGGAAATGGATTTGGTGTTGTTTTAATACAAGAAGGAAGACCCATTTCTTTTGAAGGTCATCCAGTCAAAGTAAAGTATTTACAAAAGGCTATTTAGGAGAAGGAAATGTTGGCAATACTACATGCACTAAAGAAATGGCCACCTTACCTAATGGGAATAAACTTTCAAGGTAAAAACTAATCATGATAGTATTAAACACTTTTTGGAGCAAAGACGATCTTGAGAAGAGCAGCAAAAATGGGTCACAAAGATGTTGGGTTATGACTTTGAAATCATCTACAAAAAATGGAAGCTAAATGTTGTTGCAGATGCACTCTCAAGAAAGGATGAAGAAGTGGAAACGTTGCTTTGTGTCATTTCTATTATCGAACCAGATTGGATAACTGAAGCAAGGGATGAATGGAAGAAGGACAAAGAAGTATGGACACTCATTCAAAAGTTGCAACAAGATCCTATTACATCTGATACATTTAATTGGAAAACTGATTCCTTATGGTACAAAGATTGCTTATATATATGCAAGAATTCCCAACTAAAACAAAATATTCTTTTGGAATTTCACACTTCTCCTTTAGGAGGACACTTAGGATTTTAAAAAACTTACCACAAGGTGAAGAAAGAAATTTTTTGGGATGGCCTTAAATCTGATATTCAAAAGTTTATGGTGGAATTTTTGGTTTGCGAGAAAAATAAAGTTTAGACAACTAAGACCCTGGGTCTTCTACAACTTTTATCCATTCCAAGTCAATGTTGGGAGGATATTTCAATGGATTTTATCACAGGTTTAGCTAAGTCCGAAGGAAAGAGTGTCATCACGGTGGTAGTTGATAGACTTACCAAGTATGCACACTTTTGTGCATTATCTCATCCATTTAAAACAAGTAGAGTTGCTACTGCATTTATGGAAACAATTGAAAAGCTACACGAAAACCCGAAGATTATTGTAAGTGACAGAGATCCTATTTTTACAGGAAATTTTTTGACAGAATTATTTTCTCATTTGGGTACTCAAGTAGCTCATATCTCATCTTATCATCCTCAATCCGATGGTAAAAATGAGATAGTGAGTAAATGTTTGGAAGGATATCTTCGTTGTTTTGTATGTGATAACCAATATCAATGGGTCAAGTGGTTACCTCTCGCTGAATGGTGGTATAACACTTCATTCCATACTGCGGTAAAAATGACTCCATTTATGACACTTAATGGATGTCATCCATCGTCCATTACATCTTCTTTAAGAGAAAATTCTAGGGTTCAAGAAGTGGAAGATCACATCGACCATTAACAAGAAGTTCTCCAAATCTTAAAGGATAACCTAAATTTGGCACAAAATCGAATGAAACAAGAGGCAGATCAACATTGCAGCGAGAGAAGTTTTGATGTAGGAGATTGGGTATTTTTACGGCTACAAGCTTACAAACAAATGTCCCTCAAGAAACCTAAGAAGGATAATAAATTATTGCCAAAGTACTATGGTCCTTACATGGTGTTGAAAAAGATTGGTACTATGGCATACAAATTGGAGGTCCCTGCTTCTTCGTGAGTGCATCTAGTTTTCCATGTTTCATGCTTAAAGAAGGTTATAGGGGAAAAGCTTTCGGTTCAAACAATATTGCTAGAAATTAATGAGGGGGGAAAACCATATTGGAATCTGAAGCAGTCACGGAAACAAGAAATCGACAACTATGAAATTGATCAATTTCAGAGTATCTCATCAAATGGAAGAAATTACCCACTGAAGATTCTACATGGGAGGATGATAATTTTATACAGAAGCACCCGGAGCTACTCAAGCGTTGAGGACAACACTTTTTTGAAGGAGAGAAGCATGTTAAGTTCCTATATTACTAGTATAGTCCCTTATTGTTGTTAGTGTAACCCCTTTATTGTTATTGTTGTACCCCTGTAAACCCCATATTGTTATGATTGTGCCCTTACATTATTATTGTTAGGTCGGCTAGGATTACATTGTGGCTCCATGGACTCCTATATATAGAAAGGAAGTTTTGTCCTCGTATCATCGAAGAATTGTTAATTTATGTAATGTACTGGAGGTTGCCCCCTCAAAGTGGCTAATTTCTAAGGGGTTGATCTCTCTTTTATTCTATTTTTGGAGTTGGTTTCATAACAATTTCTTCTTAAAGTATTTGGGCATTAACGTCCCTCATCATCTCAACTGAAATTATAGCATCGAGAAGAGGATTATTGGGGGTTGGAAAGTTTATTATGAGCTTGAAAACAATTGTAAGTCGGTCGATATTTACATTTGGAGTAAAAAGAGGTGCCTCTTTAAGACCCTTGTCACCTCTATTGTCTTATACATATGTGAATTTTGGGGTTGAAATATATCCAAAGAGTCATGGAGGAAGATTGAGATGATTCAAAATCAATTGATAACCTACAGTCTTAGGATCAAGGGAAATACTCCATATCCTATCCTCTTGATCAAATTTGGTTTGTACCCCATTGAAAGTATGACTATGTTTAGATATCTGATGTATAAGAAGAAGCTTGACAACATGGAATCAAAAAGGCTCCCTAAAATTGCTTCTAACTATAGTCAAAACCCTCACCTTCGCCTCAAGCATGGGTTGCATAAGGATTTCCAGTCCTAGCTCAAATATAGGGGAATTAAGGAGGAGCTCAGTATGGGAAGCAAAGGTAATATCAAGAATACAATTACCTCAATGTTTAAGTACAAGTTGTGGGAGAATCAGGAGCTGGAGCATAACAAGAAGTTAAGATACTATAAGGAAGTGATCAACCCCACCCTTGATAATCAGAGCTATCTCTTTGTGTTGTCCAGAAATAAGAATAAAATGAGCATCACAAAAATAAGAACGAATTCCCATGAGCTTCGGAGTGAAACCAGGCGGTGGTCTATTCCCAAGACCCCTTGGAATGATAGAATCTGTCAGATTTACGATTCTAAGAAGTTGGAAGTTGAAAAACACTTCCTTTTAGACTGTCCGACTCTTACTCACATTCGTTCTTATTTCTTTACCATATGCCACACTTCCAATCTTCTTGACCTATTAGGTCAGCCCACCTTTAGCAACCTTGGAGCACTTATTTCCCTTCTCTTTGACAATAGAAACAAGATTTTGAAGAATCAAACTTAGATTCTTTCTCCTCTCTTAAGGTCTGATAGACCGCATTGGTATTAGCAGACAATAACCACCACCACCACCACCATCATCATCATCATCATCATCATGATCATCATCATCATCATATTTATAAATTTATATTAATAATAAGCTTAATATATTTGAAAATTTTATTTTAATATTAGTATTATTTAGAAATTAGTTATTATAATATTAAAATATTATATATTAATATAATAATAACTAATTGTTGAATAATATTAATTTTAAAACTAAGTTTTCAAAAATATTAGGCTTATTATTAATATACATTTATAAATATATTTCTTATTCTATATTTATATATAAATTTAATTTAATAATATAAATAAATAAATAAATTCAACAACTAATTTTCTAACGATTAATTTTTAAGAGCTAATTCATAACGTCTAATTCACAATGGTTAACTGTGTAATATATGTGTCTCTTCTATTTAAACATGTCATAACGTCTAATTTTCAATCGTTATCTCTCTTTTCGCTTTAAACATCTCATAATTGTAATATATGTGTCTCTTCTATTTAAAAATCTCATAACGTCTAATTCTCTTTTCTATTTAAACATCTCATGATGTCTAACTCTCAATCGTTACCTGTCTCTTCTGTTTAAACATCTAGTTAGATTTATTTTTCCACATTTATCATGAGAATAAACCACATTACATGAAACATCAACCAAATCTTAATAATGATTAATCTCAAAGACAATCCTCAGTCACACAAATCTAAAATATAACACTTTGATTTATTCGATATGTGTGGGTGCAAGGTACACGCTGAAATATTTGAAACATTCGACGAGATGCGTCTCAGGTTGGGTCAATAATGAGTGAAGTCTTAATAGAAATTTGCAGTGTCAAAGGAAATGGGGAGGCTCAATAGACATAGTCCTTTTTCGGAAAATTATTTGATTGGGGAACACAATAAGATGATATAAACTTACTCCTCGACAATTAATTTTCGCACATGATGAATTGAAGTGAGCTAAAATTGGCTGAAATTCACAAAGACGGCATGACGACTTAAGGTAATTACCCACTTCTAAGAGATTTAAAAAAAAAAAAAAAAAAATGATTTTTTTAAATGAAATGAATGATTAAGGAAAAATAGAGTAATGACATATAGTGTGGAGGGCCATGACTGATAGATATTTAATATTAAACTAAAATAAAAAATGAACTAATTTTGCATAATTAATGATTAAGGAAAAATAAAGTAATGACATATAGTGTGGAAGACTATGGCTAATAGATATTTAATATTAAACAAAAGAAAAGAATACTAATTTTGCATAAATGGATGACGTAGCTATTTTGTATAAATATTGGGAAACTCACTGTTTTGAACTCACAATGGGGAATAATATAGAATATAATTCCTAAAGAACTTCTACTAAGAGAGTAATTTTATTAATCCATGTGTATAGAACTTCTACGAGGAAAGTAATATTATTAATCTATGTGTTTACGAGTGAATAGTAAAATTCATCATAAATACATTTTATATAAAAAAAAAATAATCCATAGCTCAAAGGTGTCTGAGAAAATTGTTTCTCCTTAGTATGATTTTGAGGAGGACCATGGTTGGCACCAATTCCTTGCTCCTGGCATGACAATAGGAAATAAGAGCAGATAGGTAAAAGGAAGAGCACTATTGGAAATAGGTAAAAGAAATTCATGAAGTAATATGTTCTTTTAGTTTTAAATCTATCTATTGAGTTATTTAGATTATGATATTGATAGTGGCTTCTATGTTATGATTGAGATATTTTCTATAGAAAACTAAAAAGTGGGTTGTTCTTCATCTCAAGATCAGAAATAATTTGGATAGAAAGACCAAAATATTGTTTAAACATTTTTTTTTTTTAAATTTGTTGGTAATTCCTTAACATGTACGATTATTATTAGAAAATTTAATATTTCACAATTCTAATGGGCAATTGACTAATAAATAGTGAATGCTTGTACAATAGAAAAAGTTAAATGGTGTATAATAGGATTATTTAAATGTCTTGAAGCAATATATTTAATGAAATGATAGTAAGAAATAAGCTCAATGAAATTCATAAATGAGAAATGTATATATGTTTTTTTTTATATTTTTATATAGTGTAAATTTAAATCTAATATTGTATCTTATTCTCTATATTATTTAGAAAAGATAAATTTCACATACAAGAGAAATGTATATATGTTTTTTTTAATATTTTTATATAGTGTAAATTTAAATCTAATATTGTATCTTATTCTCTATATTATTTAGAAAAGATAAATTTCACATAAAAGAGAAATTAAATGTGAAATTTATAAAAAAAGAATTTATAAATATTTTTTTGAAGAAAAAGATAGGGAATCATATTATTGTTTTTAGTTTTTTTAATACAAATTTAGCTCTAAAATATTTAAGAAGGTATCTTTGCTAGTTTCAGAAGCTTATCTTAATGCACTGCCTTTGACCTTTTAAAATTGCTTTGTATCTTTCTATGTTGTTATATTTTTAAAGAAACGTGGGCCTCTATCTTTCTTTTTAAATTGCTTTATATCTTTCCTCTTTCTTTCTATTTGTATTATCAATGAAACGTGGGCCTCTGCTTACCGACTCTTTCTTTTTATCTGTATTATCAATTAAATGTGGGTCTCTGTCTACCTACTCCGAGAAGCAGATAGCTGTCGTGTTGGTCACGACTCTTAGGTAGTGCGATGCTCATATCACAGCATAGAAGGCTGAAAGAGATTCACATGAACCAAAGAAATGCAATCTGAAGCGACTCAACAAAGGGACCAATGGCGATGGAGGAGCAGGTGACCAATGGCGATGGAGGAGCATGTGAAACTCTTAGGTTGGCTTCGCAATCCCTTCGTAACGGAGGTTCGCATAGCACTTGCTCTTTATTGGAATATTGAAAATTCTAGAACAACAAATGGAGAATAAAAATCCCTTATTTAACACAGAGAAAATATTAAAATTTCACTCAGAGGAGACAGAGTTTCACTCTAAAACTATTTCATTAACTTAAGAAAAAAAACAAACTGATACAAATCTGGACTGCTTCAAAAACGCAGTGCCAATCAAAAGACTTCACTGTCTCAACCAAAACAATACATTGTCTGTGTATTTCTTAACACTCTGTCTCACTGGAAAAATACGCACTGCTGTGATTTCATTCACTGTCTGTTGTAAAACTAAAACAAATTACATAGGCTCTCGGCCTTTTCCTTTTATATGCCACGCATACAATAAAACCTTAGAACTATATTAAATATTAAACTAAATTTTGTTTAAAACAATTGTCGTCAGGCCCACCGGGCTACATTACAAAAACGCAATGTTAAAAAAACATTTAAATGTTATAACATTTCCCTTTATAACAAAGGACTTCATAAAATCTTTAATCGCGCGATGAACCCAGACTTGAAGGAACTTATGAACTAAATCACAATCCAAATTTCGCGTACCAAAACTCTCCCTGCTGACGTATGCATTTATGCGCACGATGAAATATTAAATCGCATTTATAAACTGTTTCGGGTCCGCCCAGGGCTTGCTAACGCAAGCGCTATTTGTAACGCGAAAAGCCCTTATTAAATCCCCCTTATAAATGAATCGGGTCCAGACTTAACACATAACACACGACCATTTAAAAGTCTCGATGGCCGATTATAAACCGGACGCGATGACCACTTTTAATTCTGCTACATAAAATCCATCGGGTCCGGTTCATGACATAAACAAACGAGCCATATAAAAAGTTCTGATCTCCGATTGGGATCGGACCTGAGACCAACCATAAACTATGGCACATAATATATATCGAGTCCGCCATTTGAATGTTGCAAGCGGGCCATAATACAATGTGCTCCCGATTGCGATTCAACATATAACATGCCGCGTGGTCTGTGGGACCCGCAGACCTTGGCTTCGGTGGAGGGCGATTATAACATGAAATTCGATTGTGATGTGTGCATCGCATTGGCCGAAAAAAAAAAAGGGCTATGAATTATATGTGACCATTCCGCTTGCGGAACTCGCCACATCAACAAGACACTTGTGTTGTGTGGGGACCACAGTAAAAAAAAAAATGCCTGCATTGATTCAAAACAAAATATTTTTGTGTAAGAAAAATAAAGTACTCTGTTTTTACAAAAACAAAGATTATCCCCGAACAAAATAAAGGACTGTCTTTCAAATAAAAATACTGCGCCGATTCACACAAAAAACTGAAACTGACTTTTCAGCAATTTTAGAAAGCGGCTAGAGGAGAAAAAAAACTAGAGATAAAAATGGAAAGCAGCTCCGCACAGCAACTGTTGAAAGTAACATTTCAACACTCCCCCTTACTTTCAACTGTTGGTTTATCAGTCATACCGAGGCATTTCTCAAAAATTCAAAACTCTTCTGTCCCAATGGCTTGGTCAGAATGTCTGAAAACTGCTCCTGAGTTCTGCAGTATTCGCAAACAATTTCTCCATTGTTTACCAATTCCCTAACGTAATGAAATTTTGTGTCAATGTGTTTCGTCCTCTTGTGAAACACATAATTCTTAGATAATGCAATAGCTGAGCTATTGTCACAAAAAATCATAGTTCCCTTTGTCTTCTCTTGGCACAAACTTCTTAGCATCCTCCTCATCCAAGTTGCTTGACACGCTGCTGCTGTAGCTACCACATATTCTGCCTCTGCTGTAGACAATGCTACAATGGGTTACTTCTTAGAAGCCCATGAAATGGCTCCTGAACCCATGTGAAAAACATAACCGGAAGTGCTCTTCTGATCATCTACACTTCCAGCCCAATCACTGTCAGTGTATCCAACTAAATCTGAACATTCTGAAACAGTATATAAAATTCCATACCTTTTGGTTCCTTTAACATACCTCAGAATTCTTTTCGCTGCCTGCCAATGTGTATCCTTTGGTTTCTCCATGAATCTGGAAATCAAACTAACGACATGCATTATGTCATGCCTAGTTGCAGTCAAATACATGAGGCTGCCAACTATGCTCTTGTACAAGCTAGGATCAAAATCCTTGCTGTTGTCCTCTCTGCTGAGTTTTAATCCCATCACTGTGGGAGTCATTTTTGCTTTGCTCTTCTGCATTTTAAATCTTTCAAGCACTTCATTAACATATTTTTGCTATGAGATAAAAATCCCATTTTCATCTTTTTCTACTTCTATTCCTAAGAAGTATTTCAACAAACCCATGTCAGTCATTTCAAATTCTTTTTTCATGACTGTTTTAAAATTTTCAATAAGGTAATCATCATTACCTATGAAAATAACATCATCAACATATAAAACTAAAATTAACATTTTACCATCATTTTCTTTGATGTAGAGAGTGGGTTCTCCCTCACACTTTTCAAATCCATTTTCCAGTAGATAGGAGTCTATTCTACTGTACCATGCTCTTGGTGCTTGCTTCAACCCATAAAGAGCTTTCTTCAACTTGCACACTTTGTGCTCTTGGCATTTCTTTTCATAGCCGAGAGGTTGTTCAATGTAAACCTCTTCCATTAACACTCCATTTAGGAATTTTGACTTCACGTCCATTTGGTAAACTTTCCACCTGTTTTGTGCTGCTATGGACAACATTGCTCTCACGACTTCCATTCTAACAATCGGTGCGAAAGTTTCCTCATAATCTATCCCATGCTTATGCTTATAACCTTTGACAACAAGTATTGCCTTGTGTCTCTCTATTTTTCCTTCAGCATTACTCTTGGTCTTGTAGACCCATTTAACTCCAATGACATCTTTACCTTTTGGGAGTTCAACCAAATCCCAAGTCTTGTTTCTTTCTATGGCATTGATCTCCTCATCCATAGCTTCTATCCATTTCTTATCCTTAATAGCTTCTTCAAAGTGGATAGGATCATCAACATGACAATATAAAGAAAATAAAGAATTGATACCTTAATTTGCTACCTCTTGTTCATAAATTTCATTCAAATTTCTGAACTTCTTACCTCTTTCATTAGGTGTACAAATGCTTGAAGAGGCACTTGAATTTCCTCCTTGTGGTGTGCTTGGAGAAGCACTTTCATTTCTCATCAAGGGTGTGCCTTGCTGCCCTTGTGTTGGTGCTACTGTTTGGGGATGTATTTCAGCCAACTCATCATCATTTTCATCATGAGATAAACAGTGTTTAACATTCACTGTTTTCTGTATGCTTCCATCCCAAGCTTCCTCCTCAATGCACTGAACATCTTTGCTCACAATAAACTTCTTGGTGGATGGGTTGTACAACCTATAAGCTTTGGATTCCTCACTGTAAATACATTTCTCCCCCTTTCTGTCCAACTTCTTCCTTAGCTGATCTGGAATGTGTGCATAAGCCACACATCCAAAAACCTTCATGTCTGTGACACCTTGCTTTGTGCCACTCCATGACTCTTCCGGCACTTTGTTCATAACTGCTTTTGTAGGGCCCCTATTCAAAATGTATGCTGCAAAATGTACAGCTTCAGCCCAATAATCATTAGGCAAATGCTTTTACTTTAACATACTCCTTACGATGTCCATTATGGTTCTATTCTTCCTTTCGGCTACTCCATTTTTCTGCGGAGTATATCTAGTTGTAAACTGCTTATGAATACCATTTTCTATACAAAAACGTAGAAAATATTTAGAGATATACTCACCTCCTCTATCAATCCTTAGGACTTTGATATGCAACCCACTTTGGTTCTCCACAAGTGCTTTGAAATTGCAGAATCTTTCAAACACTTCACTTTTGTTTTTCAAAAAGTAAAGCCAAGTTTTTCTTGTAAAATCATCTATGAATGTTAACATATAGTGGCTGCCAGCAAGTGATGGAGTTTGCATTGGTCCACATAAATATGAGTGGACTATCTCTAAGGGTGCCTTTGCCCTTATGCTTTTCCCGGAAGGAAAACTTTCTCTGTGTTGTTTCCCCGAGATACAACCTTCACAAAGGCTGTCCAGTTTCTCTATCAATGGTAAACCTCTTACCATTCCTTTTCTATTCAACAAGTTAAGACCTCCAAAGTTGAGATGTCCAAATCTCAAGTGCCACAACCAATTATCATCTTTTGGTTCGCTTTGGAAAGCCTCTTGTGTCACTGCTGCCATGTCTTCTTCATTTTTCAAATCTACTCTCATTCTGAGAGGGAACATCTTGTTCCTTGTCATCTTAACTTCAGCAATACATTGTTTGCTGGGTGGTTTGTCCATGATGGTACAAACATCATCCTCAAAAAATACATTGTACCCCTTTTGAACAAGTTGTCCAATACTTAAGAGGTTACACTTCATTCCTGGAACATAATAGACATCTGCTATGGATTTCTTTGCACCTTTCTTTGTTAAAACATTTACATCTCATTTTCCCATAACAGAAACTTTACTATCAGTCCCTAGTGTGACTTGTGACTTCACACTCTCATATAGCATAGAAAACATTGCTATGTTTCCTGTCATATGGTTACTAGAACCGGAGTCTAGAAACCATAAGTCTTCATTATTTTCTTTAGCCATATTACAAGCTAAAAATAATTTGTCTTGGCTGATATTTTCCCTAGTAAATTTTTCATTTGTTCTATTTCCCATATCATGCTGCTTCTTTCTACATTCATTAGCATAACAACCATATTTTCTACAATAGTGACATTGGACATTGGACTTATCATACCTTTGTCCTTGAGCATTCTGTTGACCACTTTGTTGGTTGCTGGCTTGGCCTTGATGCTGATTTGGATTGCTGCCCCTTCCTTGAGCATTTGCTGGACTGTTTCTTCCACCTCTGTTTTGTTTTCTGCCTCTTCCTCTTTTGTTTCCTCTGCCTTGCCCTCTTCCTCTTCCGGAAGACATCTGGGTCTTAAAGGCATGTTCCAGAGATGAGTTGACCCAATCTATACTCATGGGTCATCAATGATGCATGTAGTTCATCCACTGAATTTTTTTTGAGATCCTTAGTCTCCTCTATGGTGGTGACAATCACATCGAATCTTGAGGATAGACTCCTCAAGAGTTTTTCCACAATCCTTTTCTCTTCAAGTGTCTCTCCATGAGACCTTATCTGTGTGACCATTCCAATCACATGAGTGAAGAATGAGTCAATGTTATCTGACTCCTTCATACAGAGAGTCTCAAAGTCTCTCCTCAGCAACTGAAGTTTTGTTGTCTTCACTTTTTCCATGCCTTGATAGGCTGTCTTGAGAGTTGTCCATGCTTCTTTGGATCTCTTGGCTGCTGCTATCCTAGGAAACACACTCTCATGGACTGCTTGATACAAAAATTAGAGGGCTCATGAATCCTTCTTCTTATTGCTCTTCAGCAGTTCCTTCTCTGCTTGTGTTAAATCATCAAGCTTAGTTTCATCTGCTGGCTCATAAAACCCATCCTCAACAAGTTCCCATAAATCTTAGGAAGCAAATAAAGCTCTCATAGTTATTGACTAGTAGTCATAATTTTTCCCATTAAATTGTGGGAGCTGGGTATTTCCAATACCCATGCTAGTGTTGGATCCAGCCATTTTGAACTCTTAACTATGCTTTAAAAACACTTGACTGTGTATTTAAAATATCTGACTATTATGCAACAGTAACACAATAAATTGTATAGAGAAATACCTTGAATTCTTTTTGGCTGACTCTTCACACTACTGGAGAAGTTGCTGCAACAAAGAACTCCTTTCCTTCAGCTTCTTTGACCTTCAAAGAGCCTGGACTAGCTCTGATACCATGTTGGAATATTGAAAATTCCACAACAACAAATGGAGAATAAAACCCCCGTCTTTCACACAGAGAAAATATTAAAATTTCACTCACAGGAGACATATTTTTCACTCTAAAACTATTTCATTAAATTTCATTAAAAAACAAACTGATACAAATCTGGACTGCTTCAAAAACGTAGTGCCAATCAAAAGACTTCACTGTCTCAACCAAAACAATACACTGTCTGTGTATTTCTTAGCACTCTGTCTCACTAAAAAAATACGCACTGTTGTGCTTTCATTCACTGTCTGTTGTAAAACTAAAACAAATTACATAGGCTCTTGGCCTTTTTCTTTTATATGCCGCACATACAATGAAACCTTACAACTATATTAAAGCTTAAACTAAATTATGTTTAAAACAATTGTCGTCGGGCCCACTGGGCTACATTACAAAAACGCAATCTTAAAAAAACATTTAAATGTTATAACATTTCCCTTTATAATAAAGGACTTCATAAAATCTTTAATCGCACGATGAACCTGTACTTGAAGGAACTTATGAACTAAATCACAACCCAAATTTCTCGTACCAAAACTCTCCCTGCTGACGTATGCATTTGTGCACGCGATGAAACTTTAAATCGCATTTATAAACTATTTTGGGTCCGCCCAGGGCTTGTTAATGCAAGCGCTATTTGTAACGCCAAAAGCCAATATTAAATCTGCCCTATAAATGAATCGAGTTCGGACTTAACACATAACAGACGACCATTTAAAAGTCCCGATCGCCGATTATAAACCGGACGTGATGACCACTTTTAATTCCGCTGCATAAAATCCATCGGATCCGGTTCATGACAAAAACAAATGAGCCATATAAAAAGTTCCGATCTCCGATTGGGATCGGACTCGAGACCAACCATAAACTGTGGCACATAATATATATCGGGTCCGCCATTTGAATATTGCAATCGGGCCATAATACAATGCGCCCCCGATTTCGATTCAACATATAACATGCCGCGTGGTCTATGGGACCTGCGGACCTTGGCTTCGGTGGAGGGCGATTATAACATGAAATTTGATTGCGATGTGTGCATTGCATCGAACCAAAACAAAAAAGGGCTGTGAATTATATGTGATCATTCCACTTGCAAAACTTGCCACATCAACAAGACACTTGTGCTGTGTGGGGACCACAGTAAAATAAAAAAACATCTGCATTGATTCAAAACAAAATATCTCTGTGTAAGAAAAATAAAGTACTCTTTTTTTCCAAAAACAGAAACTGTCCCCAAACAAAATAAAAATATTGTCTTTCAAATAAAAAGTCTGTGCTAATTCACACAAAAAACTAAAACTGACTGTTCAGCAATTTTAGAAAGCGGCTGGAAGAGAAAAAAAACTGGAGATAAAAATGGAAAGCGGCTCTGCACAACCACTGTTGAATGTAACATTTCAACACTCTCAAAGGGATCCACTATGATTTCATAGAGAACGACAGTGAAAATAAAAGCCAGCTACTGCTGAAATCGAACCCTGTTCACAAGAAGGTTCCTGTGTTAATGCACAATGGAAAAATTGTTTGAGTCTACGATTATTGTGTAGTATATTGAGGAGACATGGGACACAAAGGCACCGAATCTTATGCCCAAATATCCATACGACTGAGCCATTGCCCGCTTATGGGCTGCTTTTGTAGATGATAAGGTAACTGAATTCATTCATAATCACCTTCACCTGAAACACATCAATCCTTTGATTATCTGGCTTTTGGGTTTTTGAAAGATTCTATTAATTCTACATATTCTCTTTCCAACATTAGTTACGGCTGCATTGATCCTTTGTTTATCTGCGATTTGGAGTTTTCGAAAGTTTCAATTGATATCTCTTATTCTGTTTCTAATACGAATTATACCTGGCTGCAACTCATTTTAAGTGTTTGGGGAGTTTTGGTGGGGCAAGGTGAGAAGCAACAAAAAGCAGTGGAAGAATAGTTGGCTAACTTTTTGGTGTTAGAGGACGCTCTGCGAGCGAGCAGCTGCTCGGGAAACGCGTATTTTGGAGGGGATGAAATTGGTTTCACTGATATCGCACTGAGCGGGTTGTCGGTACCTATAAATTCCATCGAAACGGTTACCAATACAGTTTTAGTTGATCCAGAGAAGATGTCGTTGTTATGTGCATGCATAGACTGATTCTCTCAAATCGATCTAGTGAGAGGAATTTTTCCAGATACGGCCAAGGTATTGGAACGTCATTCCAGCCAAAGAGCCAAATTTACATCAGCACTTGTTGGCAATTAGGTAAGGCCATCTCGACTGATAAAATTAGGGCGAATAATCCATATTTTGGTCGGTGCTTTACTAGACCCGCATCCTATTTTATGCTGGTTATTTGTATGAGTCCTACAGTGATTTGGAGCTTTTATAAATGTGGAATATGAGTGAAATATTTATTTTAAAGTTTAGAATTTTTGACAAATTTTATTAATTTTAATATGAAAATTATAAACTATTTAGAATATTTTTATAAAAATATTCAAATTTTTACCGATTTTAAATAGTTATTTTAAAAAATTTATTCAAAATTGACAAATATTGTTTGTGGAAAAAGTATGGAAATTTTATCCTAAAAATTTTAACAAATCAATTTTTGGAAAAACTGAAATTGGAAAATATTATTTTTAGAAAAAGCATAAAAAATTAACCCATATACTAATATTAATCCCTAAATACTTAAAAGTCAATGGGAGGTGAAGAACGCCGAAAGTGGAGGCTAGATGTCGTGCAGAAATTGATGTCACGAATCATCGCACGCATTACCTCTATGACCAGGTGTAGTTGGAATTTGAATTTTGATTTTATAGAAATCATACCTTATATACATTTCAAATATGCTTTATAATTAGATATTTCAATAATTTTATCTCTACACAGAATCATTCATTACTTGATGAATTAGATTATTGAAGGTCTCTAAGAAGCCTTTCTATCACTCTGGGATCTCTTTACAGTGTTTCTGGATTTATGATATCAAGTTTGGACGAAGGGTGAAATTGAAGGAACTAATGCCTAAGTTTTCGATAGGTTTGTGACAGCTAGAGCTAATAAGTTGGTCCTCTTCATCAAATAACCATTTATCCCATTTGTTGTTTTGGAATTGCCACATTGCTCTTTCTAATCTCCACGTTTCCATTTGTATTCGCTGAACTGAAGCCCATCAAACTCTATTTATAGATGATGTAATTTCCTGTTTAGGGTAATGTGTTTTAGTGAGTATTGTTAGTGATAAAGCTTTTTTACTTGTACACTATAACAGAGACTGTAGTCTGAAATTTCTATGTGTGAAAATACAAATACTGTGCTTTTTTATTGTTTTGCAATAGGGGTACTTTGTACCCTTTTTTACTGTTTGGAGTAAAAGGTTATGACAGTGATTTCATGAATATGATATCTAAGCTTTTTTGTTTCTCATAAACTATAGTTGATAATCATTGATCAGTTTTTTCCAATAGAGTTTATTTTTCTTGAATCTATATTTTCTGGGCGTGACTCTTGAGTGAGCACTTATATCCATTTTACCAGATTCTTCATTTGGGATCAGAGAATTAGTTTGTGGTTGTTTGCAGCGAGAAGAAGGAGCCAATGGCCCAAAATAACAGTTTCGTCGAGTACCAAATTCCTCTTTTCTGTGGCGAAAATTCTAAGTATTGGAGTGTGAAGATGAGAACTTCTCTCATCTCACAAGATTTATGGATGCGTATTTCTGCAGGGTACATAGAGCCAGCTGATCAAACTACTTATAATGAATTATCATATGATCAAAAGACAAAATTGAAGGAGAATAGAAAAAAAGGATTCTAAGGCTTTGTTTATTCTTCAAACAGGAGTTGATATTTCAATTTTTCCAAAGCTTGCAGAATGTGGAATATCCCATGATGCTTGGGAAACCTTGGAGAAGGTATACAAGGGCTCTGTAAAGGTAAAAGTTGTCAAACTTAAAATGTTGAGAAGAGATTTTAGTCTCTTTCTATGAAAGAAAATGAATGTGTTGAATGTTTTATTACTAGAGTTCAAAATATTGTTAATTATATTCATGCTCATGGTGAAAGTCTTGAAGATAGAAGGATTTTAGAAAAAGTGTTAAAGTGTCTTCTTAAGAAGTTTGGTCATGTCACTATTGCTATAAAAGAATCAAGCGATTTAACACAACTAAACCTTGTTGATCTATTTGGAAGCCTTCAAGTACATTAAGAAAGGTTGAAAAATAATGAGGAACTTTTGGATCAAGCTTTCCAAAGCAAGTTGAAAGTAGTATATGATATTGTTACACAACAATTTGTCACCGTCCCTGCCATTCCCCATCCCGCACATTGGAGGGCTCATTCCGTGACCTGTGGGCAGAGACAAGACTTGAAAATACGTTCATTGCATCCCTCTGAAGATGAGCTTTCATTTCCCTGAAGACATCTCCCTGCAAAAAACCCTAAAAATAGCTCTTTTTCCATTGGCGCGGTTCCACAGTTCAGCCCTCGCGCCAAGGGGGAAAATTCCCCAAAGAGGGCGCGCCAATTGGCGCCCTGTCATAGAGCCGCACTCGCGCCAACCATATTAAGAGGTGTTTTTTAAAAATAAATGGCGGAAGTTTCGTCCTAACAAATTCTTGGACTGATATCTATCTTGAGTTTGGAGGTTTGGCTACAGATTTCCATAGAGAGGAAGTGATTTGCCACCTCTCATGGAAGTTTCCTTGATGATAGGGCTAATCCCATAATTATAGGGATCCCAACTCCCCTTTCTCCATCTATAAAAGCTTGCTCATCTCCTTTGCAAGATAGTTCCCAAGAGCTTTCACATCCTTATGCTGCAAGAGCCCTCTTGATTCCCTTAAGGCCAAATCCAAGCAAGGAGACTATTGTCAAGTATCCGGAGAGTGAGGCTTGTCCCATCCTTGACAGGCTTTATCGAGACATGATTTGCTGACGACCCGCCAAAGGAGAGTGCTGCGTCGAAGCTATGGTTGTATTATTCTTTTGACTCATTAATGATAAGTGACTATTGGTTATGGTTCCACTCTTGTTCTTGATTATGTTAATGAGTTATGTCCTCCTCGACTGACATATAGTTGTATATACTGGATTTTATGCTTGCGTTTGTGTTGTTTCTTGCATGTGCAGGTGTCCTATCACGGATATTGTGAGGATTGTGATCTGCCAGGGCAAAGGAACGGGAGCACCACCTCTTCTACAAACGACAGCGTTGGATTCCAGGTAAGCCTTCATCGCAAGTCGGTTTATTTGCAATTAGGAACCTGCACTGTAGCATGTTTGATTGTTGCTAGACCCTATCTGGGCTAGTAGGGATCGCCTCTGTCCACAGAGGGGATTAACCTCTTCAACAG